>JADBJO010012038.1:0-2500 GCA_016801955.1 Conus betulinus
TTATTCTTAAAGCGCAGGGAGCCCCTCTAATGCACACTTTGTAATAGGCACATGTAATATGTGCAGTAATGGCCCAGTGTAATATAGTCGTGTGGTAGTCTGTGGGAGGGGGGGTGGTAGAGGTGCATACGCCACAGCGGCGCGCGCACCACACACACCAACAACAAACACGAAGCACGCAACGCCAAACCGTCACCGCACGCACAACGAGCCACAGGCACGCCTACACACACCACACACACACACACACACACAAAAAAGCACACGAAACGTATGCGAGCTCTCCATGTATGAATCTCAGTGTTTCCTTATTGATATCTAGTCAAGATACCCAAGAAAGAATTGACCTGGAGGAAATTACCGATTGGGAGACAACAGAATCATATGGGCGAGAGAGGGCTCTGCGTGTTTCACAGTAAATCCAGTAAAAGAACATTAACTCCTAGTCACAACATTGCCAAAGGACGGTATAACACCGAATAGAAATTATCGGATCCGTCCGAATCCCCGTGATCAAGTGCAGAGATTTGTTTTCAGAATCTCCAAATCTCTGGGAGACCACTCCACGGCTCCTTAAACATCTCCATAGCTGGCCAAGCACAAGAGAGATCAAGTTCTGCTCATTGTTTTTTTTATTATTGGCCCAGATGGTCCAGGCATGGCAGGACAGAGTGTGTAGGATTGGGCACCCCCCTCATTGACCAGTGATGACCAATGTCTTGCCCAGTTTCTTTGTTCTCAGCACAGAAGGAAGGTCGTTCTTCAGGCCACGTGCAGATCCTGTCAGATGATTAGTAGAGATGATGGATGGTGCTGAAAGAAAATGCTATCTGTGTGTGTTTTCCTGGCGTTTAGTTCAGTGAGCCAGCTTGATTTATGAGCAGAGAAAAGCCAAGCGTAAGAAAGGAGACAGACCTAAGCCCATTCATTCTCAGGAGTCAACAGACGAAGAATAAAATTTCAAAAAAGCTTTCAGAAGAAGAAGAAGTAATCGCAAGACCGATGAATAAGAAAATGAGGAGAGTTCTGGGCTGGATAAAGTCTGTTTCACACAGATGTCATGAGACAGCGATTCGAATGTGAGCAAAGGCTGTGTCCAGCCCTTGAGCCGCCCTCCATGAATGGCTTCAACAGCATACTGACCTACAGGGTGACCACAGAGGGCAGACCAGCAAACTGAACATGTTCTGTCATGGTGCATAGTAAATTTTTGTGCCAGGCGGCCATTGACTTGTCTGAGTGAACGGGACTCCATCAGATGTGAATTGAGGAATAGAGAGGCAAGACACTGATCCTCCTCCCTCTACGTTCCTGTCTCCACCGTCCGCCAACTGACTGACCCATGTGGTGGTCAACAGAACTCAGCACATTGCAATGGAAGTATGTAAATGATGGATTGCACGTATAACGAGGGCTGACCTAGCCTGTTATGGGCAGAGTTAGTGGGTAAAACAACTCAGCCTTCCACCCTCATCCCTCTTTCACCTAGCCCTTCCTTATGCCCCATCCCTCAACCCCACCTCCCCCGCCTTCCCGAGTCGTCGGTCATTTGTGGGTGGACTGACTGTGTAGCCTTTAGACAGACTGAGTTTGCCGAGCTCTTTCCACACTCGACTCTTCACACCACCACCCCCTCTCCTTTTTTTCACTTCCTCTGTCTGATTTCCTTCCCGTCATGTTCCCATACACCTCTCTCTCTACTCCCTTCCACGGACATTGATGTTGTTTTAGTCCATCTCCTGATACGCCTGGAGAGTTGACTGGGTGCATCAACAACATCCAGCAAATTATAAAGATCTGACTAAAGTCAAGAGTTCCCTTCCCCTCCCCTCCTGCCCCCCCCCCCCCTCTTTCTCTGTCTCTCTTGCAAATACCTGACCATGTCCAGTAAGTCCGTTCTGATCGGTGGCTGGCCACGTTGTTTTTCCGATCATTTCGTGCGTCATGTTTTGTCTTGTAGTTTGTTTATCCATGTAACTGGTGGAGTTATTTCAAATGCCTGTTAAAAGTTGTAGGAGGTGTTTTTTGTCTTGTGTGGCAACATCTCATCTCCAGGGGGCTGGATTCTTCGTTGCGGAACTGCATTGTGTTTCCCGATTCCAGATAGATAAGGAATCGACAAATACAAACATGAGCCTGATTTATGATGTGGAGGAGATTATTTCGCCACGTCTAGTGGGCGACATACAAGATAATGGCGACATTGCACAGAGACCATTCAAAAGTCCCTCAGTATTGGCTAAAAACCGTATTAATATGCCGTTGTAATGTAAAAAGGGTAGCAGATCCCCGAGCGTTCAGGCCAATGCCTTTCTGATAGCCTGTCGACTTGTTTAAAGGGCATGCTTAAAGCCTGTGACATTTATGTGATTAATTATTCTTAAGCCCCATGGGAGCCATAAAGCCAGTGTAAATCCATGTAATACGTGCGTAACGACCATTGTAATAAAGCTCTGTGTGTATGTGTGTGTTGCGTTGGGGGAAGGGAGGTGCGCACGCA
>JADBJO010012038.1:10000-35000 GCA_016801955.1 Conus betulinus
ATCACACGCAGTGACAACAGCAAGGAGTGTGTCGTTTAAAATGTCTGCCAGTGTCCTGGTTATGTGTACGTCGGCTTCACCAGTTTGTTGACTAAACGTCTTTCTTTGATGAGACAACCATCTACGAATGCAAATGAAAATTTCGTAACTGTATCCCGTCGAAGGACTTCTGAGCAGGTAAGCGTTAAGTCTTGGAAGGTCGACAAAGTAATTCAAAAGCACAGAAAAACACAGAAAAAACGGAACCCGCAAACATTATGTTCAGGGGATTCGTATTCGACACTTTCTCGCTTTAAAACATTTCTCTTCGTCGTGTTTCCTTTCCGTAAGTGGTCAGAGTGAATGTGATTAAAAGACTTCGAATATTCAGTGAATGCCAAGTCGGCATTAGAATAAAAAAATCGGTGTAAGTACGTGTAAGCGAGATCGTGCATGGACAGGTGTTTGTGTGCGCCAAAGCTATGACCCGACTTGGCGTCACGTGCCAACAAGTTACTTGACGGTTGCTGTGTTTGTGATTATACGTCTCGTATTTACGCAACATGATGGTGTTCACGCCCATGCTTTGATATTATCCGTTTGTTTCATGATAGTTGTCACTTCCGATGATGAGGGAACGCGACGGGCCGGACAAAAAAAAAAATCATGCTGAATATGATATGATTTGAAGGCATGTAGCTATACTATTTGCGTACTGTGGTATATGCCAATATTCCTGTAAGCTGTACTAGCACCTTCTTTGGTTTCAGTGTGCACTCATGCATTTTTTTTTTTCATGTGGTATAGAAATGAGACCATACTTGATTTTCACTCCCCCCCAAAAAATCTCTCCATTGTTCGAGATGTCTCGTGATCCCAAAAAATTCACCGGCGCCATCTTTGACAAGGCGTGGTAGATTGGTCGGTGTTAAGTGAATAGAATCGGTATATATCTTTCAGATTTGAAGAAATGGTGCATTTGCACCGATTTTGTATAGACAAAAAATATACTGATCTGTGATGTTATTTTGTTAGTCACTTTACATGAAAAGCAAGAGCAGTTTGGTACGCACGTATTAGGTTCACCTAAATCGTCTGCTGCGTCACTGTAGACTGTGGTCGGCCGTGAACTTTGTTCACACTCATATAATGCTGGTGGCCTTGAACATGTGAACTCGTTTCACAATCAAATTGAAAAACCATTTCAGTAGCAATAACATATACAGCTAAATGATAAAAGTTATTCCCTTTTTATTCATGCAAATAGTAATATATAGATTTCATTGAAAAACAAGATGCGTCAGAATCGCTAGGAAACACCTTCCTTGATCGAATAAAGTTTTCTGAGTTAGCTCTCTCTCTCTCTCTCTCTCTCTCTCTCTGCCTCTGTCTCTGTCTCTCTCTCTCTGTCTGTCTCTGTCTCTCTCCATCTCTCTCACTCTCAATCTCACTCTCTCTTTCTACCCTCCCTTCCTCCTCCCCCCCTCTCTCTCTGTCTCTCTGTCTCTTACATTTGGAATTTAGATGATGAAGACTCCATCATATTTGATAACAGTACATGTAAGTGCATTCACTGTAAGATTTTAAACTACTCATACTTTTTATGTTTACCCTGAATCAGAGTCAGAATTATGTCATTCATCAGTCATATATTTTTTTTACAATGACAAAGAATGTGTGTACAATTCCAACGAACTATTTTTCTGATTTTTGATAATGAAGGTCATGTAGAATAGTAGGGAAATAGTGCCCTTTTCAGATATTTCATTTCAAAACACACACACACACACACACACACACACACACACACACACACACACACACACACACACACACACACACACACACACACGCAAACACACACACACGCACACACACACATACACACACACACACGCACACACACACACGCAAATACACACACACACACACACACACACACACACACACACACACACACACACACACGCACACAAACTCGCTCGCCGCTTCTGCAGTTTCAATCCGACACGTGCAATGATGCACTAACAAAATGTATAAAAGCTCATATTTTTCTAATCTGAAAGAGTTTCTGCTGAACTAAGCTACTCGTCTCAGTTATTTTAATAAACAGTACATATATATGACAGAGTCATGTAGGAATATATTTCTATGTATTTTTTTGCAGTGCTGTGAATGCGCTTGTCATGGCATCAAACAATGTAGGACCATAAGGACCCATAACATGTTACATCAACAGGAGGAAATAAGCAGTGCCTTGTACTTGAAAATGCCATTGGAAACGAAAACAAAAGAGCTTAAATATGTTCTATTCTGCATGAAACACTACACGACAAGAACCTCGATCATAATGAAAAGTTAGTAGTAATTGCATAAGCTCCTGTTACAGTCGGCATTTTGAAAAAAAAAAAAACTCATACTTTGCAGAACCTTACGTAACCCTGTAATAAAACCACCCTATATATGCCTCTGGATTATGTCACAGAACCCATCGTGCATTGGATTATCGTATTAACGACCGTCATGTTGTTTGACCTCCCTGCACTCGGACCACTCTGTCGTTGCACACACGTGTCAGTGTCTATGGTCTGATGCCACAGAAGTCGATGGAGCATCATGTGTCTGGGAACTCGTGTCACTGGAAAATCCTGTCAGTGAGCCGCCATGTCGTTCAGGCAGTACTGAATACCAACAGCACCGCTGCTTGCATAGATTGCTCTTAGTGCCGCTACTGCTGCAGCTGTTATTGCTGCTTTTGCTGTACTTACGGTTATTATGGTAATTATGACCAGTACGCCATAATTCCAGCGATTACGTCAAATTTTGCCACGAAAAGCGACTGCTGTGACGACAGTGTACCTTTTTTTTTTGGTGGTTGTTGTTGCTTTTTTTTTGCAGTTCCAACTTCTGCGCCACCTCAGAGGCAGCGCACCCACGCCGCTCATTCCGACACCCCGTCCACAGCCACAGCCCGGCTGGTCCCGCCGCAGCCCCGGCACCGGCAATCCACAGGGAGAAGTCAATGTCAAGCCGTCAAGAGGCAACCCACCGGAGGAGACACTGCACTGCTGCCGAGTCACTTTGTTGGTGTTCAGTGGCGCCTGTTCTGATCTAACATACGCAGGACGCCACCTACTAAGCCCCCTACTGACGACAATAATTGCTTAGTCGCGGAGCCGGCGTGAGTGAGCTCTCCCTCCGGAGGGTGCCATCATGTCCCGTCCACGACAGCCCCCATGGACTCGCCGATACCGGAGACCCCGACGGAACCAACCCAAGGCCACAGACGTGGAGAAGACATCGAAACTGAGGTCACCATGAGAGCAGGGCATGAAGGGCCACAGAATTTGAGACATTTTTTTTTATGCTGATCGATGAGAATGAGGATGATGAAGAAGATGATGCTACGGATTTCCATTTCGGTCTGAGACTACATGACATGGCTGTACTCTACGCCTCCTTTCATAATATATCCCGGCGTCAACCAGGCCCGAGAGATACAGGCACCTGCAGTGTTGGTCAGGAAATTTGAGCAACACTCTCAGAAACGCATCCATTAAGTGGATGAAACTCGACTGTGTGGTCCCAGTCTTCCCAACTGAGTCCGCAGCAAACTCAACTCTGGGTAGGAGCCGGTCGGGGCAGAAAAACCCACATGACTCTGATGGGATTCGAACCCACGACCTCCCAGCCGGGAGTCCGCGACGCTAACCACTTCGCCACGGCGGCTGGTCGACAGTGTACCTTGGTAGCCATACCGGAGATGCCACTGTGACCGATGACTGAGACAAGGATGAGGGCGGCTTAGGGGGTGGTTAGTCTGCTGTTGACAGTTTTTACGTAATACTTTCTCCACGCATTTCATACCTACACTCCCAGAGCTGATAAATGAAATTAAAATCGTTAGCATACGTCTTAATTAGGTCATATTGTCGTTTCTCATCCCGCACAAACCATGTCACTGCTTCATCCTGTGGTTTTGTTTCTTTCTTCTCTATAGAAGCAAGAAGACTTCTGCAAACACCATGATATCCGGTGACGATGACGCTGTATTCGCTTGCTACTTTGACGATTATCACCACCACCATCATCGCCGCAGGCACCGCACGATGCAGACTGCTGTTGCTTCCATGAATACTTCAACTACGATGACGACACCAGGTAGGACAGCAACTGTCCTGGAAAGATTTCTTTTGGTGCCCCCTTTACATGCTAACTGTTCATTCCGTCAAATATGAAAGAAGTTTTAGAAGCAGAAAAATACAGAGATTGCTTTAACTTAAGGGTGTGTACAACACCATCCGATTTCCATACGTGTTTTGACGGAAAGAAACTCAAGTTGAGGGTTGTGAAAGGGAATCGTTCTGCATGGTGAAATATTCACGTAGGGAGGGATGTCCAATGAAGTTTCAGATCTTGTCTAATATTGTACATGCCTATTATCAGGTCTTCGAGGCCATCTATCGGTTAATCACCTTCTCATTAGCTTGTTTTTCAATGGTTGATTACTTCTGTCTCTGTCTCTGTCTCTGTCTGCCTCTCTCTCTCTCTCTCTCTCTCTCTCTCTCTCTCTCTCTCTCTGTCGCTCTCTATCTCTCTGTATGTATGCATTATGTTTGTATGTATATATGTGTATATATATGTATATATGTATATGTATATATATATATATATATATATATATATATACATGTGTGTGTGTGTGTGTGTGTGTGTGTGTGTGTGTGTGTGTGTGTATTGTCGTCGTCGTCGTCGGTTTAATGTCCTTCCACTACAGTGATTCAGACAGTTTTATGTGTGGGTGAATGAAGTATGTAAGTGATTGAGTGTATTAATACGTTAACGATAGAATATGACACCCACCCCCCTCCCCCTCCCCTCTATCCCTCTACCATTAATCAAAAAACAAAATTATGTAATTGAGTAGAAATAAGATCTAAAGATAAAGGCCAATTGAACTCAATTCAGTAGTTCAGCTCAATAGTTCAGTGTGTGTGTGTGTGTGTGTGTGTGTGTGTGTGTGTGTGTGTATGCGCGCGCGCGCGCGCAAAGAGACGGACAAACAATTTCAGAGCAAACCAAATTGATTGTGCTCGTTCCAGACAGCCGCCTTCGGAAGCACCAGTCCAACTGGCGTAGCAGAGGGTTCTCCTCCCCCAACTGCCACTAGTACAATTCTCTTTCAACAACAGTTCCTTGGAAGTTCGATAGCATGCCGTTATGTGTCCTACTGGTCTGATATCACGGTGCGCCCCGCGATTTTGCGATTCAGTGACATTGTTGCGCAGGAATATCGTGATCCATTGGAATATTTTCTTTCTTCTCATAAGACTGTCTTTGACTTTTCCCTTACGGAGGAACTGGCTTGTACTTTGACAAGGCCAGACGCTGGGGATTCTCTAGTAACGCTGCCAAAGGTCCACGGAACTCTTGGGAATTGTTTTTGTCAGAAAATCGATCTGAACATTTGCCGGAGTATTTACCTGCAAAAAGGGGCTCACGGATTGAGTCGCCCTCAAGGGAGGTGGGGTGGGTGATCGGGGGAGGAGGGAGGGGGCGTCTGATATTTGTAATCCCTCGGTTGCTTGCTTGAGACAATATTACGGGTGAAAGAGAGAGAGAGAGAGAGAGAGAGAGAGAGGGGGGGAACGACGAGGGAATGGGAAAAAAAAATAAAAAAACTCAAGCGTGATGAAACTACAATGGTTCAGCATTCTCCCGCTCTGCATCATTGTTACAGAGAGGCTATTGCGACGGAACAGTAATTCGTAGGATAGCAGCGTTACAGGACGGTGTGATATTTACCAATCCAGAATATTTGCTGAAATGATACCAAAAGATATCAAATAGTTAATCATAGAAGTATGCTATCCGTCTTTCCTTCCTACACTCCCAAGCTTGTAAGTAACGTTAAGATCGGTAGCATGGGACTTAGTTAAACCATATCGGACTTAATTAAACCATATCGTTTCTCATGCCATACAAGCCATGTTCTTACTGTCATCCAATGATTTTGTTTCTTTCTTCTCCAGAAAAACAGGGAGACTTGCAAAGACGATGATACCCGATGACGATGATGCTGTATTGGCTGACATCTTCGACGATTATCACCACCATCATCGCCGCAGGCACCGCACGATGCAGACTTGTTGTTTCCACGAATACTTCAACTGTGGTGACGACATCAGGTAGGACAGCTACTACCTGGGAAAGATTTCCTTTCGTATTCCCTTACACACTAACTGCTCATTCCGTCAAATATCATAGTTTTAGAAGCCGAAAATACCGGGATTGCTTAAACTTAAGGCTGCATACAAGGCCATCTAATTTCCATACATAATGTAATGGAAAGAAACTTCAGTTGGGGGTTTAAGAAGGGAATCGTTCCATATGGTAATCTATTCACAGGGAGCAATGTCCATTGAAGTTTCAGATCTTGTCTAATTGTACATGCCTGTTATCAGATCTATGGGGCCATCTCTTGAGCGAGCAACCTCTCTCTCTCTCTCTCTTTCTCTCTCAGTCGGGGGGGGTGTGTGGGGGGGGGGGGGGGGGGGCCGCAAAGAGACGGACGAACCATTTCAAGGTAAACCAAATGGTTTGTGCTCGTTCCAGAGAGCCGCCTTTGGAAGCACCAGTCCAACGAGCGTAGCGAAGGTTCTTCTCGCCAAACTGTCACTTGCACCATTCTTTTATAACAGCAGTTCCCATGAAGTTCGATGGCATACTGATTACGTGTGCTGATGGTCTGATATTGTGGTGCGCCTGTGACTTTGTGAGTCATTGATATTGTTACCCAGTCATGTCGTGATACGTTTGAACATTTTCTTTCTCTAGTAAGACTGCCTTTGCCTCCCCCCCCCCCCCCCTTTGCAGGGGAACTGGCATGTGATTTGACAAGGGCAGACTTCGTGCATGCTTTAATAATAGTATCAAAGGTCGACGGAACTGGTGGGAATGAATTCATTAAGTCGATTATTTTGATTATTTAGCGAAGTATTTGCCTGCAAAAAGGTTATCAGGGACGATTGTGTCATCTGCGGGGAAGGTGGGATGGGTGATAGGGAGAGGAGGGAAGTTGTGTCCTATTTTTTTGTTAATCCTTATGTTGCTCGCTTAAGATAATACCGCGGGCGAAAGGAGATGGGGAGGTGGAGAGGGTGGGAAGAGGAGGAAACTAGTCATGCACGATACAACTGCAGTGATTTTGTATTTCTCCCCGCTCTGCATCATGTTTACAGAGGGACTGTATCGACGGAACAGTAATCGGTAATATGGCAGGGATCGTGTGATACATAATGATCTAGAATATTTACTCAAGTGATGCACAGAGATAGAAAACAGATATTATAGCAATATGCTATGTGATCACCCTTCCTACATTCCTAAGCTAGCAAACAAAAATGGTTAGCATCGATCTTAATTAAATCACATTTTTTTATTTCCCATCCTATGTGAGCCGTGTTACTGCTTCATCCTATAGTTGTGTGTGTGTGTGTTTTTTTTTTTTCTCTATAAAGGCAAGAAGACTTCTACAAACACGGTGATACCCGGTGATGACGACGCTGTATTTGCTGGTTACTTTGATGATTATCACCGCCATCATCGCCGCAGGCTTCGCAAAAACACAGACTGCTGTTGCTTCCATGAATACTTCAAGTACGATGACGACACCAGGTAGGACAGCAACTTGTTACCTTGGAAAGATTTCCTTTTGTGCCACCCTTATATGCCAGCTGTTCATTCCGTCAAATATGAAAGAAGTTTTAGAAACAGAAAATATAGAGATTCCTTTCATGTAGGGTGCGCACAGTACCACCCGATTCCCATACATATTTTGAAAGAAAAACACTCCAGGTGGGGGTTGCGAAAGGGAATCGTTTCACATGGTGAAATATACAAATAGGGAGCGATGTCCATTGAAGTTTCAGATCTGATCTAGTGGTACATGCCTACTGTCAGTTTCTTCGGGGCCATATCTCGATGGAGCAACCTTTCACTAGCTTGTTCCTCAACGCCTCCTCATTCTCTCTCTCTGTCTCCCTCTCTCTTTTTGTCTGCTTGTCTGTCTGTATGTATGTCTCTCTCTGTATGTTTTTGTGGTGTGTGTGTGTGTGTGTGTGTGTGTGTGTGTGTGTGTGTGTGTGTGTGTGTGTGTGTGTGTGCAAAGAGACGGACAAACCATTTCAGAGCAAACCGAATGGGATAGTGCTCGGTCGAGGGAGAGAGCCGCCATTGGTAGTCCAGCTACCGTAGCCGAGGTTATCCTCCCCAAGTTGTGCCACTTTTGCAATTTTTTGAAAACGGTAGTTCCCAGGACACATCACACACACACACACACACACACACACACACACACACACACACGCATACACACACACACATACACATCACACACACGCGCGCGCGCGCGCGCGCGCGTACACACATACACACACACACACACACACACACACACACACACACACGCACACATTGAACCCCGATGAAGTCGAGAAAGATGAATTATGCCTTCTGAGTATAACCGAAGTTTATTATATCGGAGCAGACCCGCTTAGTAGAGAAGTTTTTGAGCGGTACGTTTCTTAGAACCGAGGTTTCAGTCCTGATTGTAAATTATGTTCTCTCTCTCTCTCTCTCTCTCTCTCTCTCTCTCTCTCTCTCTCTCTCTCTGTCGGTCTCTCTCTCTCTCTCTCTCTCTCTCTCTCTGTCTGTCTGTCTCTGTCGGTCTCTCTCTCTCTCTCTCTCTCTCTCTCTCTCTCTCTCTCTCTCTCTCTCTCTCTCTCTCTCCCTCTCCCTCCCCCTCTCTCTCTCTCTCTCTCTCTCGGGCGCGAGCTCGCGTCTGTGTGTGTGCGCGTGCGTGCGTGCGTGCGTGCGTGCGGCGTGCGTGCGAGCGAGCGAGCGAGCGAGCAAGCTTCGTTCGTTCGTACTTCTGTTTAACGTCTGTTCACTTTGAGTTATATTAGACGTAAATGAAAGAAGAGAGTGCTGACTGACTGACTGAATGATTAAATGAATAAGCCTATGTGTTTTGTAAGCATGAATATAGGCCTTTGTATGTGAGTGTATACGTGTATGTATCTGTATATGTGTCTAAACTGAACAATAAACAGATCAGTAATCTTAAATACAACAATTAGTGGGAAAAAAAAATAACATATAGCAAGAAAACAAAAATCCATTCACTATCTTAAACAAAATGAGTTAGCTCAAATCTATCTAAATAAAAACCCCAATCGGACTCTGTATTAAGTATTCAGCAATTTCGATCAGCAGAGAATGATTCGAAAGTAGATCTTTGCTGGTTTTTTCAGAAAAAAGTATTGGATCGTAATGATGTTGGTAAAAAAGTAGTCAACTTGTGACAATTGAACAAAATGTGGTTCAGTGTTCTCTTTACCACAAATACAGTTAGTATCCTTACTAAACTTTGTTTTCAAAACATTTAGCTTTAATCGAATTATAAGGGAAGATATTTGTCTGGAACAATAAACTAGAAGATGAGTCATTTTTCTTAATAAAAGGTCTATTGGAAAAGCTTCCCATTGGTTGGATGAAATTTCGGTAGACGTATCAACATTTGTTTGAGCTCTCTTCCGTGCAGTCGATTCAAGGGTACGATAACATTCCACTACTGACGGTTTTAATTTCAACTCCGAAAATGACCCTGCTTTTTTAGCACCTTTTTCGCAGCCCTATCAGCCAGTTCATTTCCAAGTATACCAGTATGCGAAGGAATCCAGCAAAATTATATAACAATGTCTTTAGACACCAGACAGTATAAAAGATATTTAATTTCAAACACAAGGTCGGGTTGTGTCGATATATTGGAGGAGTCAGGAGCAAGTAGGACTGGTTTTGAATCTACAAAGAAAACTATCTGAGCGATGTTAATGGGACGATCTGTTAGAAATTCCATTGCCATCATTATAGCTACTAATTCGGCTGTGAATATAGATAAACTGCTATTCGTGATACTGGTTATTCTGATATCAAAAAAGGGGTAAATATTAATATCATCGCAAATTCAGCAAAATCACATGTATACGAAAGATATCAAAATCATTTTCAGGTGTTTACTGATGGTTCCGTTTTAGGTGATGGAATGTTGTTGGTGCAGCATTTGTTATTCCTTCCCTTAAAACTCAAAGACCGTTCTTTCTGGGTAACGTGCGTGCGTGTGCGTGCGGGAGAGGTAGGGAGAGAGAGAGAGAGAGAGAGAGAGAGAGAGAGAGAGAGAGAGAGAGAGAGAGAGAGAGAGAGAGAGAGAGAGAGAGAGAGAGAGAGAGAGAGAGTGTGTGTGTGTGTGTGTGTGTGTGTGAGGCTGTGTGGAGGCTGGGTTAGGGTGGAGGAGGAGGGGGAGCGGGCTGCGTTATCCGCCAGTTTCTGTAAACTTTCTTGCGACTGGCTGCTCATAAAGTCGCCGTTTACCTGTTGCCAACATTTCACTACCCCAGCGATCGTTCCTCCGGGATCTTTAACGCTCAGCAGGGTTTACCCACTCCTCCCTTCCTCCCTCCCTCCCTCCCTCCCTGTCTTCCTCTCTGTGTGTCTCTCTCCTATTTCTCTCTCTTTCTTCTCTCTCTGTCCCTCTCTCCTCTCCCTCTCTCTCCTAAAAAAGAGAAGAAATAGAAGCGAAACAAAAACACACACAACAAATAATAGCAAATTGAGATTGTTGAAAAGTTGCTATTTTGTTCTCAAAACTCGTGGGATGAACAGCAGAAAATTGAGAAATGGCATATCTCCAACGAAGTGTGTTTTGAAACTGTGTATTTATTGAGCGTGTGTGTGTGTGTGTGTGTGTGTGTGCGTGTGTGCGTGTGTGTGTGTGCGTGTGTGTGTGTGTGAGTGCGTGCGTGCGTGTAAGCGTGCATGTGTAAGTGTGTCAGCCTGCGTGTGTTTCCGTGTGCCAAGAGCTCTATAGAAGCTGGTTTTACCTTGCTACGTTCCTGATACGCATCGTTAGCCACACGAGAAGGAAGAGATCGATTCCTTTTGAGGCCCCCCTCCCCTCCTCCTTCTCTTTGCTCAGTACTAGCAGGACACTATAAGTACAAGAAAGACTGTCTTGATGTCGTATCGGAAAACATTAACAGAGAAAAAAAAAGTCTTTGAAATATACTAGTCGGCAGAAAGAAGGTGCTCTGAACTGCACATTACGAGAATGCGGGCTGTGTGTGTGTGTGTGTGTGTGTGTGTGTGTGTGTGTGTGTGTGTGTGTGTGTGTGTGTGTGTGTGTGTGTGTGTGTGTGTGTGTGTGTGCGCACGCGCACGTGCGTGTGTGCGTCCTTGCATGCGTGCACGAGTGCTTGTTCGCCTTGCATATGGAGGAGTAAGTACTTGCGAACCTGAGGACTTGGCAATTGTATTCGAGTCTTTACGAGTGTATTTCACTGTGTTTCACCGTTCTTACTCCAACCTCTGTGGTGAGGACTTTGGCCTTGGAAACCAAACTCCCCAAGCTGCTGGCTAGACGGGCCTACTTCTCTCAGCCCTCTAGCCTGTGAGTTTCCTCCAGTCTGCTTCCGGGTATAATCGCTCTCAGTTATGGGCCACCCACCATTCACAGCTCAAGGTTAGTCCACAGAATAGCTCACAACCGAGCTCGTGGCGAAGCCACAGCCCAAAGTTTCTGATGTTCATAAACGCTTACCGTGAGCTTCAGCCACGCCGCTATCGCTCACGGTGGGGCCGCTTCTACAGTAATTGATGAAGTCTCAACGCGTTGCACGACTGATTGCGAGCTGTCGTCGTTTCTGGTGTGGACACCAACCATTCACACAGCTCAGAAGTTCGTCCACCGCCACTTGTCCATAGAGCCGCTGCGGCTGTGTCACGGAGCGGCTGGTGGTGTGGCCGAGCCATGGTTGTATGGCTTCATCCACGTATTGAATCCAAACCCTAATCTTGACGTCTTCCCTGCTTTCCAACGTTGGGGGTTTGATGAGAACAAGGTCCATCAATTCTGTGTATGTCAATAGACGCGTTGGGTAAAATTCTTATTTGGGGTCATGGAATGGTTTTGTTTTCTCTCACTAAAATATGTTATGAACGCAGTGTGGAACCGTCGTTTAAAGATCATTTCATGTGCTGGTTTTCTTCAGTCCACGTGACTTGGTTCTCATGTGCGTTTTTTTGTCGTCAGAGATGGATTCAGTGCTAAGTAAATCGATGTGAGTAGGTTTCAGACTGTGTGAGTAAGTGTATTAAAACAATTTCTCTATGGTTAAGTTTGCGCGTGGATGATTTCTCCCCCCATGAATTTCTCTCTACCAGTCTTCTCCTTTCCCACCTTCCACCCACCCCTCCCCATAGTCTCGCTGTCGTGGTTCTATCTCCCTCTCTGTCTGTCTGTCTGTCTCTCTCTCTCTCACTCTTCAGTTCTGATTTGAAGAGTTCCCTCTGCCATATCTGTGCACTGATGAATGGAAACGAGCCTGTCTGTTTTTTTTTTTCCTGAATGATGTCTTGAACTCAGTTCCGACTAACTACAAAATACCATTAACACATTTTGGGAAACCTGTATGAACAACTTATGTCTTAATAATTGTTTTCAAAATTAAGAATTTTAAATTTTTCTTTCGAACTTTTCTGTTAGCCATGATTGAATCATCTGAATACCGACACCATTATAGTCTATATCCCTTCCACTCTGTCTGTCGGTCGGTCTGTCTGTCTGTCTGTCTGTCTGTCTGTCTGTCTGTCTGTCTCTCTCTCTCTCTCTCTCTCTCTCTCTCAATTTGAGTAGTTTCTCCTACAAGCCGTTGAAACGCTTCATTATTACATTTACTCATCGGTATGAGTGATTATCTGTATGTATTGGACTATGTGCGTGAAAACGACAAACTGCATGATTAGGCCTTGGCCTAAAATATTTACCCTTGACTTTTAAAGATCTCTCTGTCTGTCTCTGTCTCTGTCTGTCCTCTGTCTGTCTGTCTCTGTCTCTCTCTCTCTCTCTCTCTCTCTCTCTCTCTCAATCTCTATTCTCTCTACAACCCTTCATCTCTCTCCCCCTCCCTCTCCTCTCTCTCTCTCTCTCTCTCTCTCTCTCTCTCTCTCTCTCTCTCTCTCTCTCTCTCTCTCTCTCTCTCGTCTTCATTCGTTCCGTCTTTTCTTTCTTTTCCTTTCTGTCATGTCAGTATACTCTCTGCGGTGTCAAAGTGTGACATGTAAAAGCTGTTTCTGCCGTACATCAGAGATTGAAAGGGAACAGCCGCCGATAGAAAGAATGTCTGTGTTGTTCCCAGGCACCTTTTGAGAAGTACTTTAGTGGACACTTTGACTTCAGCGGTCGGTCACCCTTTGCGTTGTATGCTGTTGTGTCCCTATTCTTTGGACGGACGAACGACACGTGCCTGTGCAAATAGAGTAGAGTCTTAATCAGTCTGTCCGCCTTGTCTGCCTCTGTGTGGCTTTTGTCTCATTTTGCAATCTATCTGTCTGGCTGTCTGTTTGTCTGTCTGTCTGCATGCCTCTCTCTCTCTTTCTGTCTCTCTCTCTCACTGTCTTTCTCTCTCTCTCTCTCATTCTCTCTCTCTCTGTCTCACACACACACACACACACACACACACACACACACACACACACGGATAGCTGTGTGTGTCGTATATACACCCCCTCCCCAAGCCCTGAAGGGATCAGGACAGAAGTTTCTTGGCCCTGCCCCTCAGGTGAACTCCATGGTAGATGAGGGTATGGGAGGGACGAAATATGAATTCCAACAACGTGACTTCTACTTCTGATCTTAGCCCAATCGTCGAGGGTTAAAGAAAAGAAAAAAAGGAGGAGGACGAGGGGAGAGAGAGAGAGAGAGAGAGAGAGAGAGAGAGAGAGAGAGAGAGAGAGAGAGAGAGAGAGAGAGAGAGAGATTACTATCATTATGAGGAGAGGGATGCAGATTCAGATGCGGGGATCAGAGGAAACACTAATTGTAGGGTTATAT
This sequence comes from Conus betulinus, assembly GCA_016801955.1. Lineage (NCBI taxonomy): Eukaryota > Metazoa > Mollusca > Gastropoda > Neogastropoda > Conidae > Conus > Conus betulinus. Next base: position 23,928 of record JADBJO010012038.1, read on the forward strand.
TCAGTCTTTTCCTGCGTCATTTAGTTCCGTCATTTAGATCATTCACATTTTTATTCTTTCGGTGCATGCTAGCTGTATACGTGTTATCCATACCAACGGCCAGAAAGGTCTCCTTTTACGAAGTTGGTGATGGGATTTTTTCCAGTGTGCAAAATCTTTTGCGTGCGTTTTCACACGAAAACTTGTCATGTTCTCATTCGAAGGACTTTTTTGGGACGTGGGATCGGAACTTATCATGAGCTCCAGAGGAAGAATCTCCTCGTGCCACAAAGTCCGAGCGGAGATTTGAACCCGCAACCCCAGTATCGCGAGTTCGGCACTCGACCAACTGAGCTCTCCCCCCACTCTGTCCCTTTCTTTGTCACACCAGATAAGGGCACCGAGTCACAGACGCACCACACACACGCATGCACCCACGCGCACGTGTTCAGAATATGTTTCATCTCCTGACACCACCGCATTTCGCTTGCATAAATATTCATGAGATCCTGATGGACTTCTGAATAAGAGAATGAGTGTGTGTCTGGATCGGGAGATTGGTTAGATGAAAGGATGGGGATAATATTCAGCTATTCTGAGACAGTACAGACTGCAGTGTAATGCAAAAAGGTGGCAGCGGAGACGCGGAAAGGGGGTGGGGGTTCGGGAGGGGGGATAGGCAAGCGGGCAGACGGGTGGGCAAGTAGCAGAGAGAGAGAGAGAGAGAGAGAGAGAGAGAGAGAGAGAGAGAGAGAATTCATTTAATAAAGGCCATAGCCCCATTTGAAGGGGGTGCTGTACAATAATGAGCAAGCAAAGTAAGCAGAGTCAAAACAAATAACAAATACCGGCATGCTGACATTTTTCCATAGAACAGTCAGGTTGTTATACAAGTGAGTGAGCAGGGTATTTAAGTTTCCGTTGTCAAATTTGTGCGTCTTTTGAAAACTTTATTCAGATATAAACACAGGTTCTTTGACATAAGTAGAGATGCACGGAACAGACGTGGGTGTGCATGAAGCAGAGAGGAATAAATTCTTTTCTCAGGTCACTGAGAGCAGGTCAACAAAGCAAAATATGTAATTCATCTTCCTTGAGAGAGAGAGAGAGAGAGAGAGAGAGGGGGGGGGGGGGGGAGAATATTGTTTTGTTCCACGGATTTCATCAGATATCTTTTGGGACTGTGTTTTCGTTATGCTTAATGCTGCTTTGGCATAGAGTTAGGATTTCCTGACATCTGGGCACAGTTACAGATATTCGTGGAGTTGATTCAAACAAAACGTCTTCCCTGTACAAAATACCGTACTAAAACGACACTTTCCAGAGCAGTATTAAGTTGCGGAACCTCGTCAACCCCAGTAGCGAACGTTTAGCGCCATCTGGAACGAACAAGAAAGATGTTTTAAATCACACGTAAGCGCTGGCGCAAACTGCACATACTCGCCCAGTAACACTCATGACCACGGATAGGTCCAATGCAAGAGATGGTCAGAGGACTTGCGTGGCCTGGTGACCGACATCTTTAGTCTATGCTGACGTGGACACGCTAGCTTGTCGCTGCACAGTATTGTAGGATTTGATGCTCCTACTGAAGTCTTGCACGTAAGACGGGCTAAGAACAAGGGTTAACAGTGAACCTACCTTTACATGCATTTCATACTGCCTTCTGTCGTGGCTTCCTGGATTTTTGTTTCTATCTTCGGCTTCTCTACATGTTTTCCGTCCCGCTGGTCTTCTGCATTTGTCGTGTGGTGTGACCTGTGATGGACAGTGATGTCCTGGTGATTGAAAGAACAATGGTTTTCAGTAAATCTGTTTGGTCGAAATCTGTTTGGTCCGGACCTCTCCTCGAAAAGAGGTACACATTAGCCCGTAACTATCGGTCGGCTACGTGTAAGTGAGGCTAGATCAAGACGGCAGATTTTTTTAAAAATCGAATTTAATCAAATAAGCTTAGAAGTTACAGATGCGTCAAAAGAGATATAGTGCGTAGAGATTTCAAAACTTAATTGACATGCATCGGTAGGGCACAAAAAATACGTTCCCAGAGTATTTCTTATAACTTACAGCAATTTAAATGAAAACAAATGAAGCAAAGAAGAAAACGTAAATGAAAAACAGCTGACCTATGCAAATGGTTGACAGTTAAAGAAGCTTACACTGTAAAACACACAACGTATTATTTGAACCGGTGATGATCATATATTAGAGATGTGTGGATTTTTGTTCTGTTGTATATAACAAAAAAGGAAAGAAGCGATGCATGCATCTCGCCCACTACGAAGTATTTAGGGCCTAATTGAAGGACAATGGCCATTTTCTTCCTGGAGAACTTTGGAGTTACTCTTCTTTAATTTAAAAAACAACTGGAAAAGTTTTATGCAAAAAACTTAATTGTGAATGCGACGATTGCCACACCCAAGACGGACAAATGTCATCCAACCTTAAGTGGTTTTCTGCTAACTGGGAACTTATTTAAAGCTTATGTGTGAGTGCGTGTGTTTTTGTGGGGGCACCTTTATCCAGACTGCAAATTTAACGATGAACTAGTTTGTGTACTGATTTTCTTAACGAAAATTACATGCAGTTCAGCGTAGATAACCAGCCTCTGCACTGAAACCTTGTTTTTTTTTTTTTTGGAAGTGAGTGTAGTTTATATCTGATTGTTGGACGTTCTTTTCTGTCTTATACCTTGCGCCTAGTTCTTTAAGGAACACTTAGATGTTTGGTTTAGATTTATTAATTCTATTCTTGTATATAAAATATTCATCAAGTAAGAATATCAGGTCAATTACTGCATCTTTTTCAATTTGCACTTCTGTACCAGAGAAGATTAGAGAGGATGAAACGAAAGTTTATTGCAGTTTTTGCATTTGTCTTTGAGAATGAGTTCTAAATCATTCCAGAAGGATTTAGAATGCCGACATTTATATGAAATGTTAATGTTAAATGTTAAATGTTCTTTGAATCCTTTTCCTCGTCACAGAAGTTAAATCTGTCATTACTTACAACGTTCATATCTTTTAAAAATGCTGTTAGCTGCTAAAATTCTGTTGCATGTTTTTATTTGAAACCATTTCGATTTCATTTCTTTTCTTTTTTTTGTATTTTCTTAAGGACTGCTGTCCAGTCTACCTGTGTGTTTATCTCCCCTAACAGGATGTTAAGGTATGATCGTGAACCCTTTTCTACACTAGCCGATCACTGCATGGCTTGCATTTGTGAGTCACTAGTTTTCACTTGAATATGGATGTTTCGACTCTTATCATACTCCTTGATGGTGTGTAAACAGCTTTTGTGTCCCAAAAATTCATGTCCATTACGAATTTCTTCCGATAGTGCTCTGTGACTTAAAAATGTGTCATTACTCTCTATAAATCTCTCACTGGAAGAATGATTTTATCTGCCCATTTCTTACAATTAAAAAAAAAAAATGGTAGCAATTTTGATTTTTTCATGATAGAATAATGGTTCAGTAATTCATTCCTGTCCTTTGTTTGGATGCACATGTTCATGAAATTGTGAGTATGCTGTGAAAACATCATTCGAAAAATCATTGAGTTTAGTTCTTACAAATCGACTCGGCCCATTGTAGTTTGATAGCTTTATTTCTGGATGAAACAAGTGTATCGTTTTTGACCACTTTGGCTTTTGGGTGTACCTTTTTCTAATCCAGGAACGTTTCGGTGCCTGAATGTATGTCTCGGTGCTAAGAATGCCTGTTCCACCCATTTCTTTGTTATGCACGGAATATTTCCGTTTGATTTTGTCATTTGTTTGTGCGTAAATAAACTGGTAACACTGTGGCACATTTCTGTCACCAAATATGGTCTTGGATCGCATTTTTTCATCTTCGTATTGAGTTTCTGTATAGCAATGGCATTGTTTCTTGTTTGAAGATGTTTTTTTATAAGTTGTCAGGGGTTAGGGGACTTTCAAAAAAGAAGGGACGTGTTCCAGCCTCTTAGGCAAAAACGGTATTCGGTTTACTTTCGACAGGATACACACTTTACAAAAGGTGTAGAAAAACAAATAAGAGCAGACCGGGGCTGTGAGTGCGTGTTTGCATCTAATAATTCGAGATCAAGGGGAGTTGCTATTTTGCTAAATAATAATTCAGACTTCATTATAAAGTAAGTGGTTACGAATAGACGAGGAAATTATATCATACTTATTCTGAACACATTACACACTCACATTGTACAAGTAAATGTTTATGGAACAAACTGCGAAAATTCCACATTCCTGAGTATATTCAAACAAAAATTAAAGAGACTGGCATTTCCACCATTGTAACTGGCAGTGACTTTTTTTTTTTTTTTTTTTTTTTTTTTTTTTTTTGCTGTCCCAACCTCTGCGCCACCTCAGGCAATGCACCCACGCCGCTCATTCCGACCCCCTGTCCACAGCCACAGCCCGATCGGTCCCGCTGCAGCCCCGGCACCAGCAATCCACAGGGAGCAGCCAATGTCAGATCGTCAAGAGGCAACCCCCCCGTAGGAGACACTGCACTGCTGCCGAGTCACTTGGATGGTGTTCAGTGGCGCCTGTTCTGATCTAACATACGCAGGATACCACCTACAAAGCCCCCTATTGACGACAATAATTGCTTAGTCGCCGAGCCGGCGTGAGTGAACTCTCCCTCCGGAGGGCGCCACCACGTCCGTCCGACAACATCCCCGACATCCCCCATAGACTCGCCGATACCGGTGACCCCGACGGAACCAAACCAAGGCCATAGACGTGAAGGGGACATCGAAATTGAGGTCACCATGAGAGCAGGACATGAAGGGCCGCAGAATTTTAGACATTTTTTTTTTTTAAATGCTGATTGATGAGAATGAGGGTGATTAAGGTGATGCTACGGATTTCCATTTCGGTCTGAGACTACATGACAGGGCTGTACTCTCTACGCTTCCTTTCATAATATATCCCGGCGTCAACCAGGCCCGAGAGATACAGACACCTACAGTGTTGGTCACAAAATTTGAGCAACACTTTCAGAAACACATCCATTAAGTGGATGAAACTCGACTGTGTGGTCCCAGTCTCCCCAACTGAGTCCGCAGCAAACTCAACTCTGGGTAGTAGCCGGTCGGGGCAGAAAAACCCACATGACTCTAATGGGATTCGAACCCACGACCTCCCAGCCGGGAGTCCGCGACGCTAACCACTTCGCCACGGCGGCTGGTGCAGTGACTGAAAATTGGATATCAATGTTAGCCAGGACTGTTATGATTATAATGTATCAATAATGCAAAAGCCAGACAAACGGTTTTCAGACTTGATCACCAAACTACAACTGGTAGATATTTGGAGAGAATTAAATCCTGAAATTGTAAGATACGCCTGGAGAAGACCCTATCCTATACCGCAGAGTTGATAAGATTTCTTTTTGATATGAGACACTCACGCTGGTAATATTAGAGACGCAGAAGTCTTTTGGGGATATAAGGCAGAAGTCTTTTGGGGATATAAGAGTGACCATTCTTTAATCAAACTGAGATGAGGTTTGAATACCGACCAGAGAAGAAAAACAGTCTGGAAATTTAACGCCTCACTACTTAAGGATGTCAATTATGATTTGGTGAAACAAACTGTTTTTATAATGTCAAGGAACAATATGTAGCATCACCATACGACAGACAGAATTTAAGCGAGGTACCAAACAAGGAAATACAGTTTACAATAAGTGATAGTTTATTTCTAGAAGTTCTGATTATGGAAATAAGATTTTAAAAATTGCATTTAGTATCAAGAAGAAAAGAGAATAAACGAACGCAGAAAACTGCTCAAAAAAGAAGAAAGAAAAGAGATGCAAGACCAAGAAAGGGACAGACCCACTCATGTTAATGCTATTGATCTCCAAAGGAAAAGAAATGAGCACATTTATGAAAACAAAATAGATGGAATCATTCTTAGATCCAAGGCAAGATGGGCTTCACAGGCTGAAAAAAACCACGTATTTTTTAAATCTAGAGAAAAGACGTTTTTGTCCGCAAACAGATGTTGAAATTAGTGTCAGATCAAGGAAATATGTTGTTAGAAACAGATGAAATACTAGAAGTGACCAGATCATTCTACGAGCATTTGTACAAAAAATGGGACGTAATGGATATCGATATTAGCAAATACATTTCTAATCTACTACAGTTAGATAAAGACGAATCAGAATAATTAGAAGGATTGATTACTATCCAAGAAGCTTCAGAAGCCCTGCAGAATGATAAAAACCCTGGCACAGACGGATTGACAGGTTTTTTTTTCATAAGTTCTTTTGGACACAAATAGGAGAGTTTGTAATCAGACTTTTAAACGAAGGTTTTAGGAACACAGGGATGTCAGTGTCTCAAAGAGAAGGAATAATCACGTGTCTACCAACAGCAGACAAACTGAGACAGTTTTTGAGAAATTGGAGACCAATTTCATTGTTAAATGATTCAAACAAAATAGGCGCCACACGTATTGCTAATAGAATTAAGACTGTTCTACCTCCTTTGATTAAAAACGATCAGACAGGTTTTTATCTTTAGATTAATATTTCAACTTGAAAAAACAATCTCTACCTGGCTTACTAGTATCAGTCTACTAAGAGAAAGCGTTTGCTTCCATGAACTGGTCGTGCATGAATAAGGCACTTCAAGCTTTTGGATTTGGGAAAGGTATGTGCTGGTGGGTTTCAGCATTTTGTAAAAAAAAACATAAGACCTATGTAACTGTGAACGGGGAAAGTATCTCAGGGTTTTGAAATACAATGGGGGTGCCATCAAGGTGATCCCATCCCACCATTCTATTTGTTTGGTGTTCAGAAATTTTAGCATGTAAAATCAGGGAGGACGAAAGAATAAACGGCATTACAATACTCGATACGGTTTTCAAAATTACCCATTTTGCGGATGATACAGTATTTACATTAGAAGGAGGTAGAATGTCGTGTGAAAAGCTGTTTGAGACTCGTACAAAGTAAGTTTTTTTTCAGGACTTAAACTGACTTATGAAGGAAAAAACCCTGTAAATGTATGGATTAGAAGGTTTTCAGAACTCAGAATGTCAGTATCTGCCCAAGAGAAAAATTAAATGGAACCCACCCAAATATAAAAAGTAGGTATTTGGGTCATAGACGATACATAAAAAATGACAGAAAACAACAACACAGGTGATGTAACGAAGTCAAACTATTGTTCAGAATTTGGTCAAAGCGTATATCTACTCCCTGGGCAGGATTGCAGCACTGAAGTCCATGATACTTTCAAAACTCAAATACCTGTGGATTCTGTTACCAGACCCTCCCGAAAATGAAATAAATCAGCTTCAGAAACTATGTTTTGAATTAACATGGAATGAAAAAAATAAAACCATGTCAAATTCAAAAGGAAGTACGCGGTAAACACTGTCGAAATTATTGGAAACTTTTTAAAGGGAAAAAATTGGTAACATAATTGCACTTCCTTAGCCTGATTATCTGGTGGGTTTGTTGGCAAAATCCAGAGGTAAATGAATTTTGACAATATGAATGATTTCAGCACAGCTACTCTGCCTAATGGAGTCAAAATTCTTTGTAAACAAATTTTAAAGAGAGTCTTTACTTCGAAGAGCTTGTCTGTTGTGTTAATTTCTGACTTGCAGAAGAGATCACATGTAACCCAAAGTCCTAATATTTTGAACTTAGGTGGGTTCCGTTTCATTTTCTTATGGCTAAAACATATGTCTTTATAATTCTTTTTTACTTCCTAACCATGCATTTAAGGTCTTCTCAAACTGTATTTTGAACCCCTGAAATCCTTCAAACATGTTAAGTGCTTCAATGTTTTTTTCGTTGGAGACTTTGTCACATTGTAATGTAAAAGTTGTATCATCTGCAAATTGATTTTGAACTCGATATCATTCATATTTATTAGTTTTATGTCTCTGTCTTCCCTGATTTTGCATGCTAGTATCTCTGCGCAGAGAACAAATAAATAGGGAGAAATTGGGTCACCTTGGCGATAGCCTCTTTCCACTTTAAAACTAGTAGGTGTTTTCCCATTTACTTGTTACATAGGCCTTTGTGTCTGTATGAAAGTATAACACGCATTTCCTTGTGGCCCCAAAACCAAATGCCTATATGAATTTATACTTATATGACGAACTGGCGGAATCAGAAGCCTTTTCAAAGTCTATTGAGACGAGCAAAGCAGGCAAGCTTTCATTTTTCTAGATAACTCATGCCATAAGGGTTCTGGTACTATCACCCATATATATATATATATATATATATATATATATATATATATATATATATATATATATATATATGATGAATTCTGTCTGGTCTTCGTATATTGATTTTGGAAGAACAGATTTTACTCTATTTGCGATGCATGATGATCCAGTCTTGTGGACTACATTCGAAAGAGTTACAGGTCTCCAGTTTTTAAGATGTTTGCTTGGTTTACCAGGTTTGGTATGCATACCATTAACCCTTCTTGTTGAATTATTGATATTTCCCCTTTCTGAAACACATCATTTCAGGAACGAACTACAAAATTACCAGTTTGCTTCCAATTTTTTAAAAAAGTTTGCTGTAATTCCGTCTGTTCCTGGATCTTTATCATTTTTCATACTCTTCAATGCTTTTGCTGCTTCATCTAATGTAATCGGTCCCTCTATGTTTTCAGATTCATCTTGCGTCAATGATGGAGGGTTTTGAACGTAGGCTTCTATTTCTATACCCATGATGCTTGTTTTTGAGTATCATAATTTATGAAAGTTATTTGTCATTTCTACCATGCATTTGGTTTCTGTAAGTAGCCTGCCTTTGTCTGCTCTTAAGTTTAATCATTTGTTTGCTTATAAAGTGCATTTTCTCCAACCAACAAACGTATTATTTATCATTTCTCCTTGTGAAGCCCGTCTTGCTTTTGAGCGAAGGAATATACTATCCATTATTCTGTTTCTGTAATTTGTTTAGTTCTTCTTTCTTGTCTTGCAAGAGTTTCTTTAGTGTATCAGTGTTCAAAATCATCCTTTCTAAATCTAGGAAGAAGTCTGATCTACTCTACTGGAGAGGAGTTGGTCCTCTCCATTGTAACGTTCTGTCTCTGGATTCATTTCTATCCCGATGTCAACTAATTCTAATGCCGGCATCATATTTCTGACAGTTTCTGGTTATTTAGGGTTGTTTTGTAGTTTTATAGTTAAAGTAGTCGGTTTTTGGGTTCAGTGCCAGATTTCAGTCTCCAGCCATTATTACATTTGATATATTACTGTCTTCTATCTTTTTTTCTGCAAGTCTATATACAAATTTGGTTCATTCGTAATTTGGCCATAAATGTTTATGTGTAATATATTTTTTCCATAATGTTAAGCATTAATATGAGATAATTACCATTAGGGTTTTTAATAGTGTTTTTAACCTTGAATTCGAAATTGTCATTTAATAAAATGGCTACTACTATATATTTGCTATTATTTGAAACAATGATGCGTTCGTATCCCCATACGGCTGTGATTTGACGTTCTAATTTGTAGCTGTAATGAGTGTCTTGTAGTAAGTAAATACAGTGTTCCTTTTGTCTTAAAGTATTGGAAACATCCCGTGGTTTTTGTTTTTGTTTGTTTTGTTTGTTTTTGTTGTTTGTTGTTGTTGTTTTTATAAAACTTGCCAGACTCTGGCAGTTAAGTGAAGATAGTGTAATTTACTCTGGACATTTTTCTTACATACATTTTGTTTTTTTACCTTTCCAGTGACTTGTCAATGTTTTAAGCAACCTATGATTGCCACGTGTATTATAATATTGATATCCATTGAGAAAATGCCCATCTCAGTTCTCAAAATTTCAGTACAAATTTTTTTTTTTTTTTTTTATAAAATTATCAGACATTCCATTGAGAAAATGCCCATTTCAGTTCTCAAAACTTCAGTACAATTTTTTTTACTCATAAAATTATCGAACATGTGAAAAATAAAACAGAATCCATCAAATCAAGAAAGTAAAGTAAACGTTTGAAAATAAAAACTTTGTCCTCCAACTTTGGCTGACACCCAGTCTAGCAGGTGTAGATCATTCACAAGTACACGTCTAGGAATGGTTAAACTTGTCTTCTTCCATGTGTGTGTGTGTGTGTGTGTGTGGGGGGGGGGGGGGGGTTGAAAACCAGTAACTTTGTCCTCCAACTTTGGCTGGCACTACTAAAATCATAACCTCTTAATCATGTCAACTCATAACCTCTCATATTTTTTACTCATGAGAGTGATCGGTGTTACGATTAATGTCCCCCTTGAAGTTGTCTAACAATCAATGTTCCCTTTTACACAACGTACATGTTAACATATACTTTGTGTTAATTCTCATGTATTGATATCCAGTTCGTTGCTCGTTCTTTAACATTTTTACTTCCTGAATATTTGACATGACGATTACCAACTATCTCACTATCTCTAGAAACATTATCTCCTTATATAAAGTAAAACAAAACTAACGATTTACTGGCATAGGTTAAACCAGCTTGATTTAAACTAAGTCATGTATCATACAATGCCACTTACCTAGAGAGAGAGAGAGAGAGAGAGAGAGGAGAGAGAGAGAGAGAGAGAGCACAAACACAACTTACTACAGTGGTGTCAAGGCACAGAATGGCCTGTGTACCAACAGTAAAATTATTCACTAGGCCACCCTGCTCCCTCTCCCTAGGCCTGTATTCACCTATTACACACACACACACACACACACACACCACACACACACACACACACACACACACACACACACACACATACTCTCTCTCTCTCTCTCTCTCTTTTTCTCTCTCTGTCTGTCACACACACATAGACACTCTTTACAGCAGACTCCACGCAAAACTTGTTCAGAGTTATCCCATTTGATACGACTTTTTTTAAGTTTCAGAAGGAGACCAACATTTTGCAGCTCTGCTCGGATTTTAAAGAAGAAAAAATTTTAACAATATCCCGTCGTGGTTGTGAAAGTATGATGTTATCAGTTCTTTTTGTGCAATAAATGAAACATCTGATTTGAGAGTTGACTTCGGCGAAGTTACAGCTCTGATGTAGTCAGACCAGGCTTTTAATCTCTCTCTCTCTCTCTCTCTCTCTCT
>JADBJO010012038.1:40000-47500 GCA_016801955.1 Conus betulinus
CTACGAGAGCTGGCAATGGCGCTTGAACAGGAGTGGGCGAGAATTCCACAGCAGCGGATCAGAAGGATCATCTGCAGCATGCGGAGACGCTGCCAGGCCGTCATTCAGGCAGGTGGGGGCCATACACGTATTGACTTTTCATTGTTGTGATTTGAACGCTCTGGACTGATTGTTCCATGAAATTTCGTTTGGGGACCATGCATTCAAGAACTCTGATTTTGGGGGTGTGGACGTTTTTGTGCCCACCACTATTGTTTGATTCGCTTTTTCTGACATGAAATGAGTGTTTCCGTTGTGAAATGAACTTCAAAGAATGAAATGTAACAGTTTTCCGTTGATTAAATCGATTCGTTTGCAAAGGACGGTGTTTTTGTCGAGTGATCCCTATCACGTGTTGAGTAGTATAGTAGTATACTGAAAGTCCTAAAAACGTGCAGAAAATCTAAGCAGTCTTCTTTGCGCGTGTCTTAGAAATTCTGGAGAGAGAGAGAGGAGAGAGAGAGAGAGAGAGAGGAGAGAGAGGAGAGAGAGAGTGTGTGTGTGTGTGTGTGTGGTGTGTGTGTGTGTGTGTGTGTGTGTGTGTGGCCTCTGTATAGGGAATTGCTTTTTGACGAAATGACCACCTTGGATTATGATCCCTCTCGAGTTCGGCTGCACCATGAACAACTTGAAGTGAACTGAACAGATCCAGCATGTAAGAGATGCTAGTTGCTTAGATTTGGGGGAAATCGTTATAGTATTGCTTATGTAAATTTGCTGGGCCATTGCCGGCCGTAACCTTAAGCACCTTCAACTGCTGAATTCATCCGAACTGTACACCTCCTCTGAAAGCAGATAGACATAACATAGTTTTTGCATGGGTCCTCAGCCATGTGGGGGCATTTGAGGCAAACGAAGTGTTGTTGATGAACTGAAACCCCAATTTTGCCAGAGTGCTTCATGGAACGGAACTCGCAGAAGGATAAACAAACTGTGCAAATTCCATCCAAAACCTGAAAGATTTTTACCATGTTCCCGAGGCGGCTTGTAAAGAAGAAAGAAAGAAAAGAAGAAAGAGAAGAAAAGAGACACGAAAAGAAGAAGAAGAAAAAACAGTTTGTAAGAGAAAAGAGAAGGAAGAAGAAAGAAGAAAAGAAAGAAGAAGAAGGAGAAAAAGCTCTGTCAAGCTTTGCAGAAATTGTAAAGAAGGAAGAAACAGTTTGTGCCGTTTGCATACAGGCCACTCCTTTTACACCCTTTCTTATCTTTTAAAAGGTGAAGGAACTCGGTGGTGCCTTCCATGTCATGTTCCACTCACAGTGAAACATATTCTTTCAGATCGTTTGGGACTTGCATGGTGTGAGAACTAAACACTGTACAAGACCATGAAAACATGTTACAACACTTTGACTGCTTGTGATCTGTTCTGATGCTGATTGTGACAAAGACTCCATGAAAACCATGTTGAGAAGAATCCTGATGTGATCTTTGAAAATCTGAAAGCGATTGACATATTTTATCTGATCTAATTTTTATGGGGGAAAGATTAACAAAATTCTCGATGTGTTTCAAATGGCTGTGTGATCTTTGAAAATCTGAAAAAAAAAAAATGACATATTTTATCTGATCTAATTTTTATGGGTTGAAAGATTAACAAAATTCTCGATGTGTGTTCAAATGTCTGTGTGATTGAATTAAAAAAAAATCTTAATGACTTATGAGTTTACTTCAACGCGGTGACAGTCCTAATACGGCTGTATGCGGGTCATGGTGTCATTCACATAGCGGTACCACATGCTGGGAGGGTTGGCAGCGGTCTCAAGGGCAAATGTTCCATGTACAGGTTGGCTACCATTGGAGATAATGGCGAACCCATGGCAGCTCCTTGTTTTCTGCTGGTAAAACTCATGGCTGAAAAAGTAGGTGCTAGTGAGGCACAGTTCCAATAGTTCTAGTATCTGTTCTGTACTGAGTTCACACCGGTGACGAAGGTGGTAGTCATCCTCAGTGTTCTCCCGAATGATTTGGAGAGCCTTGGGTACAGGGATGCTAGTGAATAGTGCACATACATCATAGGAGACCAGTTTTCTCCCCTGGAGCCAGTTGCTATTTTTTCATCTTCTGTACAAAGTCTGTGTTGTTGACTCTGTGTGGTGCTCGGTCAGTCTGACTGAAGGTCCCAATACTTGTGTCAGGAATTTGGAGGCATCGTACATGACACTGCCTCAGCTGGACACAATGGGGCGGAGGGGGGCGTCCTTCTTGTGTATCTTGGGTAATCCATACAGCTCAGGCGTGGATTCTGAAGTGGGTGTAAAGTCGTTGGTAAAGACTAGGGGAGATGGAATCTTCTTTCTTCCGTTTCTTTAGTAGGTTGATAAGTTGGTTTTTCACTTTCTTCGTAGCGTCAGTCTTTGAGTTTTTTATAGGTGTCTGTATCACTTAGAAGGGTCTGTACTTTTTGTGTTGTACTCATCTTTCGGTAACAATACGGTCAGCTGGAAGGATGACGATGCTGTCTCAGGTTTTTCAGGGCTTGTTTTTTCCTCTCGTGAAATGTTGGACTTGAGTGGCTTGCTGGACTTAATGACTTTGACCACTTCGCTCCGTAGGCTGTCAGCTGTGGCCTGGTCTTTAATCTGGTTGCACGCTGCTTCAGTGGAAGCTACGATTCCCTTGACTGGAATCGATGTGGGCGCAACACAGAAGTTAAGTCCTTTCTTTAGCACATTTGATTCACTGTCACTGAGAGCACGGTTGGAAAGATTGAGAATCCATTTGTTGGTGTCTATGGCGTTGGAGGTCAGTACGTTTCCGTTGGGATGTTGTTTCTGGCGAAAGCGTTCGAACCTGTCTCGTTGCCTGTATTTGCAAACATCGAAATCATGCACATGCGCGAGGCGGCATGAAACTAAAATGTTCTCTGCTATTTCCTGTGGGAGGATTCTGTGAAGTTCCGCGTCTGTCTCTCGGATTTCGTTATCGAGCCTCCGGATGTTGTGGTTGCATTGTCTGATTCTTTCTTGGATCAAAAATCGTTCAGCTTTCTTCAGGATCTGGGAAGCCTTGATTCCTTTCACACACGTTTTCAAATGTAGGCTTGTGGGAGTGATATGTTAACGTTGACACCGAATTTTGAAATGTTTATGGTTTTGCCATCTCGTTAGTTTGAGTTGCCGTTTCTCCTGTTTCCTTACTGTCTACAAGACTTCACGTCCATGTTGGCGAAATAAATAAATATGTAGGCTTCTGGATTCTGGATTCAACATAAGAAAAGTAGTTAAGGACTCAGAATCAAAACCTTACTTGGAGGATATCTCGACAGGATCGCCCTGTTTTCATCAGGTGGAGACCAGCGTCTATAGGAACCAACCCCACTGACCAATACCTGAACTTTCACTCTAACCACCCCCTCCAGCACAAGACATCTGTTGTCAACACCCACATGCACAGAGCCTCTGTACTGTGTTCCACTATGGAGGAAGAAGAAGAACACATCAAGACTGCCCTTTCCGCTAATGGATACCCTGCATAGATATGGGAGAACCCCGGGTTACCTACCATTCTCCTACAGATACGGACAGTGTGAAAGTGGGGACCCCTGGTATTAAAGGAGTCTCAGAGCGTCTAGCCAGGACCTTCCAACAACATGGATGCAAAGTGTTCCACAAACCCACCAACTCCCTTCGCCAGCAACTGACTCATGTCAAAGACAAAACGGACCCCCGCAAGCAGTGTGGTGTAGTGTACCAGGTAGGTTGTCAAGACTGTGCCCATACCTACACTGGCGAGACAGCAAGACCACTCACCACCCGCCTGTAGGAACACCGAAACCGATCTACTTCTGCCATACACAAACATCTACAAGCCACAGGCCATAGTTTCAGCCCTCAAGAAACCAAGATCTTATCTACAGAGTCCTTTCTCACAAAAAAGAAAAGTTAAAGAAGCCATCGAAATCAAGACCAGACGCCCCAGCCTGAACAGAGATCAAGGCTTTGAACTTCCCCCCATCTACAATCAGATCCTGACAACCGTTTCACCCCACACAACAGTCGCCCCACCAGGCCTCGCTTCCACAACAGCAACAGTGAGCTGATGAAGACAGGGCGACGCTGTCGAAATATTCTCGAAGTAAGTTTTTGATTCTGAGTCCTTAACTACTTTTCTAACAGCATTACCTTATCATGTAAATTTGCTGGTGGTGAAAGTCAGGGTAAGCACATCAAGGACATGCGCATTCGTATAGGTATGTGTGAACACGTGCATCAGACCATCCCTTTCTCCCTGGAAATGAGCTCTCACGCTTTCACCTCTCTTCTAACACAACAGAGACCACGGAATATATTTCTACTCTGACCACAATAGTATTAGAAACAAACAAGAAATCGATATTTTCTGATCCCGGGTCAAATAATGTTAACATGCTTTTATAACACCTGGTATCCACATGCACACACGCACGCACATTGGCACACCACACCACAGTTCTGTTACTTTCTACACGAGCTACAGAATGCCTCATTGCCTCTGGACAGGGAGCAGGTGATTGTGCTGCCTTAGGTCGTCTAGGACCAGGTTCAGGGCTGGATTGCTGTCCCTGTCTTCTTCGAAGTGGAATCCTCTTCTGTCCCTCTTAACCTCTGGGTCTTGATCGTCTTTTTGCTTTGTTTTTAAAGCCATCCTGGGTGTGAAAACTTTCCATCGCTTCGGCTACCTGGGGTTACGCTCTCTCGATCAGTCTATCTGTTGTTGTATGTATTGTTTTCTCCAACGTCCGTTTAAAACTGGCTTCACACAAAGGATTTCTTTAAGCTATGTACACCTCTGTGATAGATAACTCGAAAACTGTGTTCACCTTGACAATGGATCTCTCTATGAAAGATTGCCATTCCCACACGTCAGTTTTCTTGCAGATTTGCTAAATAGCTTAACAATCAGTTTGGTAATAAGGCTCAGTCCCCGCTCTCATCAGTGGACATCGAAATTCAAGGCAAGCTCTGTAACATTCTCTTCAGCCACAGTGATTTAGTCCACACACGTTCGACTGGCCCGACCATTCGTCAACGTCGTTCTTTACAATACCACTTCGAATGGAAAGGGCAGAGTGGGGTAAAGGCGGAAGGGTGGGGGTGGGGGGGGGCTTGGGGGGGGCTTCTACCCTGCAAATGAGGATTTCGCTCCTTTGGCTCTGTCTCTGTGTGTCCGTCGTCCGTCTGTCTGTCTGTCTGTCTATCTGTCTGTGTCTGTCTGCATGCCTCTGTCTGTCTGTCTCTGTCTCTCTCTCTCTCTTTCTCTCTCTCTCTGTCTCTCTCTCTGTCTCTCTCTCTCTCTGTCTCTCACTCTTTCTCTCTCCGTCTCTCTCTCTGTCTCTCGTCAGAGGAATGGAGGGTTTCATGATTGTGTCTTCTATCTTTCGCCGCTAGGTTATATGTGACTTAGGGAGTACGTATTGTTTTCGCCCTTTGTCTCACATTGCTTTTAAACTGTGTGATGTTCCGGAACTGTTTCGTTGTACGTGCACCTCGCCTGCCACTGGCACTCTCATGGAGGAGTGCGTATCATAGACAGTGGAGGAGGGGTGTCATAGACAGTGGAGGAGGGGTATCATAGACAGTGGAGGAGGGGTATTATAGACAGTGGAGGAGGGGTATCATAGACAGTGGAGGAGGGAGTATCATAACAGTGGAGGAGGGGGTATCATAGACAGTGGAGGAAGGGGTGTCATAGACAGTGGAGGAGGGGGTATCATAGACAGCGGAGGAGGGGGTATCATAGACAGCGGAGGAGGGGGTATCATAGACAGTGGAAGAGGGGGTATCATAGACAGTGGAGGGGGGGGTATCATAGCGGAGATGGGGTATTATAGACAGCAGAGGAGGGGGGGTATCATAGACAGCGGAGGAGGGGGTATCATAGATAGTGGAGGAGAGGAGGGGGTATCATAGTGGAGGAGGGGGGTATCACAGACAGTGGAAGAGGGGGTATCACAGACAGTGGAGGAGAGGGGGGTATCATAGACAGCGGAGGAGGGGGTATCATAGACAGCGGAGGAGGGGGTATCATAGAGAGTGAGAGGGACGTGGGAAGGGGGCTTTGAGGGACTGGCTTGAACGTTAATTGATAGCTTTAGCCAACCAAGTGTGAATGGACGTGCAAACGAGAGAGTCAGTTAAAACAATATGGTTGGTCACCAACTGTGAATATCCGCATAAATCAGATAATCCAGTCAAAAGAATTGTTTTTTAATCATTTGAGAATAATTCTCCATGTGGTAAAGAAGGGGGCATGCAAATGAAAAGTTTCAATTAATTTAAACAAGAATGGGATTTCCAACTACAGTTGGAGAGGACTAGATAGAAACTTCAATTCAGCGCGTACTCCTGTTTTCACTGAGTGAAAAGCATTCCCAGGATCCTTTCTCGTAACTGTTGGTGACATTCATTGCTACACGTCTCATAAAGCCTGTGGTCTTGTTACACGTTGGGCACTTACCCACAAGGAATCACTTGGATGAGAGTCAGTAGGTGTTCAGCTATGAAGTTCTTTTGCTTGCTCCTTGGCGTCACGAAAGATGCAGGTCTGCTTCACTTTCGTCTAGATTCTCTCACGTTCAGTGATGCAGGTTTTTGCGCAGCCTTTGTTTTTATATGTATTACACTAAATTGAAATTGTGAACAGTCTCGCATCCCCCAAACCATATAGATTATCGATATTAATCAAGAATTAACACAGTACCAAATCTGAACTGAAAGTGAAATGAAAACCGAATTTTTCCTTTGCCTTTGTTTTTTTAATAAGGATACATCTGTGTGCTGAAAATCTGTCATTTTGTTGGGGAAATGGCTGTAAAGTTCCTAACTTCAGCGACCATGCACACAAACACTCACACGCGGGCGCAAGGGGCGCACACACACACAGACACACAAACACGAACAAACGCGCGCGCTCATATACGCACGCACGCACGCACGCACACACACACACGCACACACACACACACACACACACACACACACACACACACACACACACACACACACACACACACTGTGTTTTGGAACGTCGACACAATTGTTCCAGTTCTTGTCCTCTTCCACTTCACTCCCGCTTTTCGTTCTTTTAGCTTTCTTGTTTGTCTGTCTGTCTTTGTGTTGCTCTCTCTCTCTCTCTCTCTCTCTCTCTCTCTCTCTCTCTCTCTCTCTCTCTCTCTCTCTCTCTCTCTCTCTCTCTCTCTCTTCTCTCTCTGTGTCCCCATTGATGATCAAAGGAGAGTAGAGTTAGGGAACACTGTGTGTGTGTGTGGAAGAATTGCGTCTCATGTTCGGCGGAAAATTAAACAAGACGGTAATCTCGTTTGTGAAATGAAGAGGGGAATGAAGGACGCGATGGGCAGGGAGGAGGGCCAGAAGGACGCTTCAGCACAACACAGCAGGCGTACCAGGTGATCGGATACACCCTGGATGTACCTAAAGGCTTTTCTCCACGAGTCGCTGGCTTGACTCATCGGCCTAAGGCTCA
>JADBJO010012038.1:52500-60691 GCA_016801955.1 Conus betulinus
GAAGGGAGAGGGGGGAGAGAACCCGGAGAGAGTAGAAGCGGAGAGGAGAGCAATGGAGGCTCCGCGCCGGTTGAGGAGGGGAGAGAGGGCGGAGTGCAGAGAGGACGGGAGAGAGGGAACCCCCGGTGAGCACCCCCCCCCCCCACGAGCACCACCCCCCCCGTGACGGGAGAGAGGAGGGGAGAGGAGAGAGATTGGAGAGTTGACGGAAGAGGGAGGAGAGGATGAGAGGAAGAGGGGACTAGAGGGACGGGAGGGAAGAGAGGAGAGAGAGGGGGAGATGGAGGAGGACGAGGAGGAGAGAGCGAGAAGGAGGGGGAGGGGGAGGGGAGGGGAGACGAGAGAGAGGTTGGGCAGAAGTGGAGAGAGAGACAGGAGAGAAGAGGGAGAGGGGGGGGAGAGAGGAAAGGAGAGAGGGGAGTGGGAGGTAGGCCGGGAGCGGTGAGAGATGGAGACGAGGAGAGAGGAGAGGAGGGGAGAGAGGAGAGGAGAGCAGGAGAGAGAGAGTAGGTGGGAAGAGAGACGAGAGGAGAGGGGAGAGAGAGGAGCGGGGAGAGAGAGCGATCCAGTCAACAACCACTAAGCTTTATGTGATGAATGGATGGCGTCTTAAAAGACATGCGCACATGCACACCCACCCACCGCGTGCGCACGCACACAGCCCGCGATGGCGTATGCGCGCGCTCTCTCTCTCTCTATCCTCTCTTTCTCTGTCTCTTAACACAAACACATATTCACACACACACACACACACACACACACACACACACACACACACACACACACACACACAGCCGCACAGAGAGACTAACATACTAACACAAGCAAGCTACACACACACAACACACACACACACACACACACACACACACACACACACACACACACACACACACAACACACACGCACTCGCTCGTACGCCACGCACGCACGCATGCACACACACAACCGCATCATTCCCTCCCGCTGGCTTAGTATCATTTTTTTTTTTACATTTTCGTACATTTATTGAAAAAGGGTGTAAAAACAGTCTAAATGATGGTAAAGAGACGGTCGAAGAAGAACATTAGGCACCATATGGATGCGCACGCGGGCAATCCACCAGCAAGGGTTGCACTCTGAGTATATTCCCAACCACGCATGTATACAGTCCTTTGTTGAGAGGAGATTCAAACAGTAAACATTTTAATCTGTGTTTGTTCATTGCTCCAGTTGCTGCTGTGGAGGTGTCGGGTACAGCGTAGGTGGGAAAGCTTGGAACATCCTTTTCTTTTTGGACGTCTCCTTGTTTGCCCTGTGTGCTCAGTGTTGCCATTTTGGCTAGCGATTCGGTGTCGTAGAGTTATGCGGGTGTCATTTTATTGGGGGGGGGGGGGGGGGGGGGGGGGCGGGGGGGGGGGGCGACAAGACAAGAGCTACCCTACTTTGTTTGTTATTTTCTGTTTACTGTTCTCCTCTTCCTCATTCAAGGTTTCCTTTCAGATTTAAAACACACTAACATGTACGATTGCCCAAGCTGTCTTTAACAGATTAGATTGGGTTTCTTTTTCTTTTATTTTAAACATACAGTGACTAAACAGAAACAGAAAAGGACCGTACTTTGCCTTTCATCACATTATTCTCTTAAAGACGTGGGAATCCGGTATCAAACCGACTTTTGATGGATTGTGTCTTTGTTCTTCCATGTACACCCCCCCACCCCCCCCTTTTTTTTTTATTTCAGTGTGAACTTGAGGGAAAAAAATTGCAAGAAGAATATCCAATCAAGTTTATTATTTATGTATTCAGTCAAAACAGTAACATAAACAATAATATTCTCCTCCTTCCTTTTCTCCCTCCCTCCCTCCCCCCCTCTCTCTCTCTCTCGTCTCTCTCTCTCTCTCTCTCTCTCTCTCTCTCTCTCTCTCTCTCACTTCTTCTCTCTCTCTCTCTCTCTCTCATCTCGTCTCTCTCTCTCTCTTTCTCTCTGTCTCATGTTTACGTACTTTAGTGCTTAATTAGTGGCAACAATTACAGAAGAATGTGTCAAACAACAGGCATGTATCGGGACACAGAACTATGCATCTAAAGATACGTTACTGATGCAGAAATATACACACAGGTTGTAAGAGAGAGAGAGAGAGAGAGAGAGGGAGAGTGAGAGAATGGCGAGATTGGAAGAGGGGGAGGAAGAGAGGAGATAGATCGAGAGACGAGAGAGAGAGAGAGAGAGAGGGGGGGGGGGGTCCGTCATAGCGGCAAAGAAAAACCTGGGTGAAAGGGTTTACTATTTGAATTTGAATTTCAGCACACACACACACACACACACACAAACACACACACACACACACACACACACACACCACACACACACACACACACACACACACACACACACACACACACAAAGAGACGGGGAAGTGAGGGAGTAAACAATCGTATTAACAAACATAAATATTGTGGAAAAGTGGCATTTGAGAGAGAGACAGACGGACAGAGAGAGACCGAGAGAGAATAAAAGCATTAGAATATTGCAGTCACAATTTATTTCATGGTCACTGCATTTTTTTTTTTTTTTTTTTTTTGGGGGGGGGGGGGGGGTTGCGTTAGTTTTTTGTTTTACCGGTCAAAACAGAGACGGCAACAAACCCCGGAAAAGGATAGTCAGAGACAGAGAGTGCATACAGAGAGGGAGAGCAGGAGAACAGAGTGCACAGAGAGGGACAGAGACATGACTACACAGCAAAGCAAAGGAAGGGAGGGAAGGATGATAAACCAACCAACCCAATGCAAAGCTCAAAACTACTGTTCTTGGAGGGGGGTCCCTCCTTCCTAAGCGATCCAGCGCGTGTAGCTCAGTCAGCGGAAAAATTCACATCTGATATCAGACCATCCCCCGCCCGGCCGCCCTGCCACCTCACTGAACTTGTCAGGATCTTGAGGGTAGTGTCTTCATCATCGGAGCCCACTGTGGTTTCTCTGGGACAGTTCATGGTTCTCCCCGTCACAATGTTTCCCTCTCTCCTCCGTCATAGCCCACTGTAGGTTGTCCGGGACATTTCACGGTTCATCTGGTCACAACGTTTTCCTCTCTCCTCTGTCATAGCCCACTGTAGGTTGTCCGGGACATTTCACGGTTCATCTGGTCACAACGTTTCCCCCTGTCATCCGTCATAGCCCACTGTAGGTTCTCTGGGAAATTGCATGGTTCACCTGGTGACAATATTTCCCTCTCTCATCCGTCAGATCCTACACAGCAGGCATGCTGTCGCTCGACCTACAGACCCAGAGAAAACGACTTTTGTGTCTTTTGAGGAGAGGGAGCGGGAGGGGAGGAAGGGTTGTAGTGAAGAGGTAGATTGGTTCGGGGTGGAGATATGTGTGTGTGTGTGTGTGTGTGTGGTGTGTGTGTGTGTGTGTGTGTGTGTGTGTGTGTGTGTGTGTGTGTGACAGGGGGGGGGGGGGGGGGGGAGAAGAGGGATGATGACGCGAGGCCATCGATTATTCTATAACCCCAATTTGGGAAAACAAGTGTTGCATTCTTTCTCACTCTCTCTCTCTCTCTTCTCCTCTCTCTCTCTCTCTCTCTCTCTCTCTCTCTCTCTAGTTTCTGAGTGCGCTTACGTGTAAGCGTGTGCGTGTGTGCGTACAAGCGTACCCTTTTGTCCCTATACATCACCATCGTTTGCGAGGGGTCTCTTCTGAACCTACAGCTGCTGACGATGGAAATCACCGAGCAACGCTAACATGAACTCCAAAGAACCCCCTCCTCCTGGATGATGTTTAACCCTCAGACTCTCGAGGACATTGTCAGCCAGCAGATTCCTAGGACAACACATGTTCGACCAGTGACTCCACGCACGTTGTCAACTACAGGATCTAAGGACGAACATTTTCAATCCAGAGGCCCCAACAACCGTTTAGATCCACAGGACTCAGGACGTGTTCAGACCAGAGGAAAACAAGACATTTTCTATTACATGACTTTTTCAACCCATGGGATCCCAGAACATTTCCAGCCCGTAGTAAAAGCAAGACATTTTCAACAACAAGTTTTCATTTTCAATCAATACAACCCCAGCACTTGTCCAACCCATAAGACAACAGGACATTTTAAACCTGCATGTCCCAGGGTTATGTGATAGCCGTAGGTCCTCAAAAAATACTTTTAAATCGGCAGCATCTCAGGACGTTTTCAGTCCACAGTGAAACAGAACTTTTTCAACCCACGGGACCTAACAAATTTCAACCCACAGGTTCCCGGGAAATTTTCATCCCATTTAAAAAAACATGCTATTTTCAAACCAAAAAGTCCCACAGAACAGTTTTTTTTTTTTACATGACATCAGGATATTTTCAACCCACCCAGTTCCCAGAATGCTTTGAATTCTGCAAGACTGGAATTTTCAAGCCAACTGTCCCAAGAACGGTTATTTTTTTTTCACTTCAACCAGCAGTTTCGCAGGACACGTTCACCTCTTAGGAAACAACAACCCCATGACGTTCTTAATCCAATTCAACGAGAGGGGACACTGTCAAGCCACATGACCCACAAAATTGAAACCTGCAGATTCCCAGGCACTTTCAACCTCCGGGGATGCCAGAACATTTCACGGTTCGCTTGGTCTGACTCTGTAGCCTGCGCTGTGGGGCCTCGCTCCAAAATGCAGTATTGATGCCACCGCCGCCGGTGAAACGGTTTGAGGAAATTGCTTGTTTAGATCAATGGATCGATCGATCTGTGTGTTAGCGTCTGTGTGATAAGATCTTCAGCCTGTTGACTACGCATTTGGGAATGAAATAAACGCACATAGTCGTAACCGGGCCACACTGGGTGGGGTTATCAATAAGATGACTGACAAGGGGCAGTGATGCAATGGAGGGGGCACAGAAGATGAGATGACCGCCAAACAAAAAGCCATGCTTGTTATGCTGGTTGCATTGGCATATCAGTGGGAGGAAACATGACGATGACGGAGAACATGGCTGGAAAGGGAGCAGACCATATAGCAGACGAGTAGGGAGAGACACTGACCAAAATGCATGCGGGTGTTGCTTCCCACCCCCCTCCCCCCAGATAGTAAGGGGCTTTGTGGGGGTGGGGTCCTGCATTTTGAAGATCAGAAAGGCATGGCTGAACACCATTAAAGCCACTCTGCAGCAGTGCAGCGTCTCCTCTGGTGCGTTGCCTCCTAGGGATGCTTCCCGTGGATTGCAAGTGCCAGGACTGCTGCTGGACGAACTAAGGCGTGGTTTTGGATGCGAAGCCGGAACGAAGTAGCACGACAGATGAGATTGAGAGAAAGTAAACATCGTTAAAAGGACGAACGATTTCTTTTTCTTGAATTTCGTGTCATCACTAACTGCGCTTCATATCTATCTGCTCCTCTCTCTCTCTCCTCTCTCTCTCTCTCTATCTCTCTCTCTCTCTCTCTCTCTCGCTCTCTCCTCTCTCGTCTGTCTGTCTGTCTGTCTGTCTGTCTCCCTCTCCCTCTTCACTCCTCCCCCCCTTCTCTTGCCCCCACCTCTCTCTCCCCTCCCTCCCTCCCTCTCCTCTTCCTCCCAGCCCTCACTCCACCCTTTCTCTTGACCGCCCACCCCCCAGGCACCTACAGCCGATGTGTGTGTGCGTTTGTGTGTGTGTGTGTGTGTGTGTGTGTGTGTGAGAGTGTGAGGAGAGAGAGAGAGAGGGAGAGAGAGAGAGAGAGAGAGAGAGAGAGAGAGAGAGATGACACAAGCAACAGTTAAAAAAATAACAAAAAAAAGCGTTGCTTTCTTCGGGGGGCCCTTCAGCCCCGCCACTGACAGCGTCAACCACTGACCGGCCCCCACAGCCAGTCCACCTTTGGTATTTCAGCACTGAAGGCATTTTTCTGCTGCCGCCTTTCATTTCTTCCCCATTTATTTCTTTGTCTCATCAGCAGCTGACCAGCCCTAACAAGGACCGGTCACCTCTGACATTTTGATCTGCTGGTTTTCTTTCTTTCTCCCTTTGCTTTTATCCCTGCTTTGTTTCTTTCCTCATTTTGCCCTTCTTCAGAATTTTTCTCTCTCACATATTAGCCTATGAAAACAGCACTCTCACTGCAGGCAAAAAGACACAGATATCTCGAAGAAAATAAAAAGGGCCACTCAGAGGCAGTGCACCCACGCCGCTCCTTCCGACACCCCGTCCACAGCCACAGGTCGGCCCCGCCGCAGCCCCGGCACACGGCAATCCACAGGGGAGCAGTCAAATGTCAAGTCGTCAAGAGGCAACCCACCGGAGGAGACACTGCACTGCTGCCGAGTCACTCAGTGGTGTTCAGTGGCGCCTGTTATGATCTAACATACGCAGGACACCACACTACTAAGCCCCCTACTGACGACAATAATTGCTTAGTCGCGGAGCCGGCGTGAGTGAGCTCTCCCTCCGGAGGGCGCCACCACGTCCGTCCAACGACAACCCGATACCGGTGACCCGGACGGAACCAAACCAAGGCCACAGACGTGGAGAGGACATCGAAAATTGAGGTCACCATGAGAGCAGGGCATGAAGGGCCACAGAATTTGAGACTTTTTTTTTTTTTATGCTGATCGATGAGAATGAGGGATGATTAAGATGATGCTACGGATTTCCATTTCGGTCTGAGAATACATGACAGGGCGTACTCTACGCTTCCTTTCATAATATATCCCGGCGTCACCAGGCCCGAGAGATACAGACACCTGCAGTGTTGGTCAGGAAATTTGAGCAACACTCTCAGAAACGCATCCATTAAGTGGATGAAACTCGACTGTGTGGTCCCCAGTCTTCCCTTTAATCTTAGGTTTACCACATGAATAGCAACAACACTAATGTGGATGGTGGAGGGGAGAAGGAGAGGAGAGGAGAGAGAGAGAGGAGAGAGAGAGGAGAGAGAGAGAGAGAGCGAGAGAGAGAGAAGAGAGAGAGAGAGAGAGAGAGTTGCTTTTTAGCCAAAACCGACCACAAGGGCTTTATCAGAACTGTCACCTTGTTGAAATCTACTCAACCATTTTTTTTTTAAAATCCACACAAGATTCATTAAATCCTTTTTTTTTTTTTTTGTATAAACACGCCGCCGTAATTTCGTTAGAAGCTGTCCTCCATAACTCTTAAAAAGGATGAAAAATGAGTCTTTCAGACCCGCAAAAATCACACTCAGACTGGACATGGCTGAACAAGATGTTCATAGTCTTGCAACGTTGTCTAACACGCTTTCACGTATGTGAATGAACGGTGCTATTTAAAGCAGTCTGATGAGTGGAAACCTAACATTAAATGTGACTGTCGTTTTGTTGCTTCCTGCCCCATGCCCCAACAGGGGTAGCAGTGTACTAAACCTTGAAAGTGGGAAGGAACCCACTTGAGGAAACCGTGCGCTACCTCGTCACTCAGAGGTGGTTACATTTCAATTCATTTATTCATTTCATTTGTTTATTTACGCTTATGTACTTTTGCTCTCACGTTTCTTTACCCCCTTCATCGCATCACACATACATCGATAATTCCGCCCGCCCCCCTCCCCCACGCCCCTCAAGATGTACACGGATTTGCTTGGCAGTGCTCGTACCATAGTTCACAAGGAGCAGCATGGTACAAAGAACTCGAGGCAATCCACAGTGGAGACACTGCACTGCTGCCGAGTAAATCGGTGGTGTTCGGCGACACCTGCTCTAACCCTACACACGCGGATCGCTTCCAACTAAAATCTCTAATGACGACACACTGACTGACTTGGTCGTGAACCAGCGCGAGTAATCGTCCTTACCACTAACCACCACAGACATCCCTCTCTTCTCCGTCCCATGCATATGCCGTGTGCGTGCGTTGCGTGGTGCGTGCGCGCGCGCGCGGCGCGCGTGTGTGTGTATGTGTGTGTTGCAGTGCGTGCGAGCATGCATGTGTATGTGAATATTTGGAACTAGATTTTTTGAGGAGTGTTACCTTGTTTGTTCTGTGTGCTCTGTGTTGTCATCTGTTCTGAGCGATTCGCTGTCGTAAGCAGCATTTGTTTGGAGTTATGGAGCGTGGATTTAGTTCATTGTAGGAGCAAGAAGATCCTACGTGTGCGTGTTTTACGATTGAGAAACATGAGAACACCTGTGGGAAAAGAAGAAAAAGAAAAACACCCGAAGGTGCTGGGGAGGACCCAGAGACGCACTGCTTCAACTGCTGCCTGAAGACACACTGTGTAATTAGAACATCGTT
>JADBJO010012039.1:0-7500 GCA_016801955.1 Conus betulinus
ACTGAGGGGAGACACTGGTGCTGAAGGTGAGAGAGTTGACTGAGGGGAGACACTGGCGGTGAAGGTGAGAGAGTTGTGACTGAGGGGAGACACTGGTGCTGAAGGTGAGAGAGTTGACTGAGGGGAGACACTGGTGGTGAAGGTGAGAGAGTTGACTGAGGGGAGACACTGGTGGTGAAGGTGAGAGAGTTGACAGAGGGGAGACACTGGTGCTGAAGGTGAGAGAGTTGACAGAGGGGAGACACTGGGTGGTGAAGGTGAGAGAGTTGACAGAGGGGAGACACTGGTGGTGAAGGTGAGAGAGTTGACTGAGGGGAGACACTGGGTGCTGAAGGTGAGAGAGTTGACTGAGGGGAGACACTGGTGGTGAAGGTGTGTGAGTTTTGACTGAGTGGAGACACTGGTGGTGAAGGTGAGAGAGTTGACTGAGGGGAGACACTGGTGTGAAGGTGAGAGAGTTGACAGAGAGGAGACACCGGTGGTGAAGGTGTGAGAGAGTTGACAGAGAGGGAGACACTGGTGTGGTGAAGGTGAGAGAGTTGACTGAGGGGAGACACTGGTGGTGAAGGTGAGAGAGTTGACTAAGGGGGACACTGGTGGTTGAGGTGAGAGAGAGGAGTTGACTGAGGGGAGACACTGGTGCTGAAGGTGAGAGAGTTGACAGAGAGGAGACACTGGTGGTGAAGGTGAGAGAGTGACTGAGGGGGAGACACTGGTGGTGAAGGTGAGAGAGTTGACTGAGGGGAGACACTGGTGGTGAAGGTGAGCTGACTGACTGAGGGGAGACACTGGTGGTGAAGGGTGAGAGAGTTGACTGAGGGGAGACACTGGTGCTGAAGGTGAGCTGAATGAGGGGAGACACTGGTGGTGAAGGTGAGAGAGTTGACAGAGAGGAGACACTGGTGGTGAAGGTGAGAGAGTTGACTGAGGGGAGACACTGGTGGTGAAGGTGAGAGAGTTGACTGAGGGGAGACGCTGGTGTGAAGGTGAGCTTGAATGAGGGGAGACACTGGTGCTGAAGGTGAGAGAGTTGACTGAGGGGAGACACTGGGTGCTGAAGGTGAGCTGACTGAGGGGAGGGCACTGGTGCTGAAGGTGAGAGAGTTGACAGAGAGGGGAGACACTGGTGGTGAAGGTGTGAGAGAGTTGACTGAGGGGAGACATGGTGGTGAAGGTGAGAGAGTTGACTGAGGGGAGACACTGGTGGTGAAGGTGTGAGAGAGTTGACAAAGGAGGAGACACTGGTGGTGAAGGTGAGAGAGTTGACTGAGAGGGGAGACACTGGTGGTGAAGGTGAGAGAGTTGACAGAGGAGAGACATTGGTGGTGAAGGTGAGAGAGAGTTGACTGAGGGGAGACACTGGTGGTGAAGAGTGTGAGAGAGCTTTGACTGAGGGGAGACACTGGTGGTGAAGGTGAGAGAGAGTGTTGACAGAGGGGAGACATTGGTGCTGAAGAGGTGATAGAGTTGACTGAGGGGAGACACTGGTGGTGAAGGTGAGAGAGTTGACTGAGGGGGGACACGCTGGTGGTGAAGGTGAGAGAGTTGACTGAGGGGAGACACTGGTGGTGAAGGTGAGAGAGTTGACTGAGGGGAGACACTGGTGGTGAAGGTGAGAGAGTTGACAGAGAGGAGACACTGGTGGTGAAGGTGAGAGAGTTTGAGAGAGAGGAGACACTGGTGGTGAAGGTGAGAGAGTTGACAGAGAAAGAGACACTGGTGGTGAAGGTGTGAGAGTTGACTGAGGGGAGACACTGGTGGTGAAGGTGAGTTGACTGAGGGGAGACACTGGTGGTGAAGGTGAGAGAGTTGACTGAGGGGAGACACTGGTGGTGAAGGTGAGTGAGTTGACTGAGGGGAGACACTGGTGCTGAAGGTGAGAGAGTTGACTGAGGGGAGACACTGGTGGTGAAGGGTGAGCTGACTGAGGGGGGACACTGGTGGTGAAGGTGAGAGGGGGGATGACTGAAGGGAGACACTGGTGGTGAAGGTGAGCTGACTGAGGGGAGACACTGGTGGTGAAGGTGAGAGAGTTGACAGAGAGGAGGACACTGGTGGTGAAGGTGAGAGAGTTGACTGAGGGGAGACACTGGTGGTGAAGTGTGAGAGAGTGACTGAGGGGAGACACTGGTGGTGAAGGTGAGAGAGTTGACTGAGGGGAGACACTGGTGGTGAAGGTGAGAGAGTTGACAGAGAGGAGACACTGGTGGTGAAGGTGAGAGAGTTGACTGAGAGGAGACACTGGTGGTGAAGGTGGGAGAGTTGACTGAGGGGAGACACTGGTGGTGAAGGTGAGAGAGTTGACTGAGGGGAGACACTGGTGGTGAAGGTGAGGAGCTGACTGAGGGGAGACACTGGTGGTGAAGGTGAGAGAGTTTGACTGAGGGGAGAGACACTGGTGGTGCTGAAGGTGAGAGAGTTGACAGAGAGGAGACACTGGTGCTGAAGGTGAGAGAGTTGACAGAGAGGAGACACTGGTGGTGAAGGTGGGAGAGTGACTGAGGGGAGACACTGGTGGTGAAGTGTGAGAGATTGACAGAGAGGAGGAGACACTGGTGGTGAAGGTGTGAGAGTTGACAGAGAGGACACTGACACTGGTGGTGAAGGTGAGAGAGTTGACAGAGAGGAGACACTGGTGGTGAAGGTGTGAGAGTTGACAGAGAGGAGACATGGTGGTGGTGAAGGTGAGAGAGACAGAGAGGAGACACTGGTGGTGAAGGTGAGAGAGTTGACTGAGGGGAGGACACTGGTGGTGAAGGTGTGAGAGAGTTGACTGAGGGGAGACACTGGTGGTGAAGGTGTGAGAGTTGACAGAGAGGAGACACTGGTGGTGAAGGTGAGAGAGTTGACAGAGAGGAGACACTGGTGGGTGAAGGTGTGAGAGAGTTGACAGAGAGGAGACACTGGTGGTGAAGGTGATAGAGTTGACAGAGAGGAGACACTGGTGGTGAAGGTGAGTTGACAGAGAGGAGACACTGGTGGTGAAGGTGGGGGAGTTGACTGAGGGGAGACACTGGTGGTGAAGGTGGGAGAGTTGACTGAGGGGAGACACTGGTGAGGAAGGGGAAATTGCGGGGGGGGGGGGGGGGGGGGAGAGGTCACAGTTGACAGGGAGGAAGGAGGGGTTGGGGTAATGGCCGCAAAAGGGAGGCACTGGTTGAGGGAGAAGATATGTGGTGTGGGGGTGTGTGTGGGGGGAGGGGGGGGGGGGTGGTGGAGAGAGTTGATGAAGTGAAGATTGTTGAGGGGGGGTGGGGGGGGGGGGGGGGGGGAGGAGAGGATGATCCATGAACGATAACTGGTGGAGGACGGGGGCTGAGTGCCAGGGGAACAAAAGGGAACGGAATGACGAAGGTTTCTGGATTGAGGAAAGGGGGGTCATTGAAGAAGGTCGAAGATTGAGAAGAGAGGAGGGGGGGGGGGGGGGGGGGTGGGTGAGGTGAGAGGGGGTGGCGGCCTCATATAGGACTGTGGCTGATTGGAGGGTGGGGGGGGGAGGGGATCTGAGAAGGAGCACTGGAGAGTGAAGGAGAGAGAGAGAGAGAGAGAGACAGACAGAGAGAGACAGTACAGACAGAGAGAGGAGACAGACAGACAGAGAGAGAGAGAGTGAGAGAGAGAGAGACTGAGAGACAGAGAGGAGAGAGACAGAGAGACAGAGAG
Source organism: Conus betulinus (assembly GCA_016801955.1). NCBI lineage: Eukaryota > Metazoa > Mollusca > Gastropoda > Neogastropoda > Conidae > Conus > Conus betulinus. Next base: position 3,664 of record JADBJO010012039.1, read on the forward strand.
GACAGACAGACAGACAGAGTAAAGGACTCAAGACAGACAGACAGACAGACAGACAGGACAGACAGACAGACAGATTAAAGGACTCAAGACTAAAAATCAGATAAAGGCCTAGGCTCTTATCTGAGTCAGGATGTACACATAAGCTAACAAGGCAAAAGAACCCAATGACATATTATTCAAATAAAAGTACACAATAACCAAACAGCATTCCTCTTCGTATAGACTGAAATAGAAACGCTCTGCGAACTCACAATCTGCAAGCCTGTTGAACGCTTGATAAGGGTAAATGAGGGGAAAAGAATAAGCACAAGTTAGTGGCTTTTTATCGTCCAGCCCTCAAACATAAATACATGGAAGAAATCATTGCATAGAACTGCACATAAACTCATAAACAACAATGATGAATACATAGCAATTTAGAATAAGAGAATGCACAATATAACTAGAGGAAGAGAGTGTGGGAGAGAGGGAGGGACGGAGAGGGAATGAAGAGAGAGACAAGAAGAAGGAGAGGCAGAAAGATGACAGTGATTGAGAAGGGAGAAGAGACTGGGAAGAGGAGAGAGAGGAGGAGAATGAACGAAAGAGACTGGGAGGCACGGGGACAGAGACAGAAAACAAGAACAAAAGGGAACGGAAGAGAGAGACTAGAGATTGTGGAGGACGAAAGCAAGTGCCAGAAGGAACCAGAAGGGAAAGAAGACGAAGGGGGGTAGAAGACCAAACCAGAGCGAGGGGGGTTGTGGACTGAGAGAGAGAAGGCGAGCTGAGTGTGAGGGTTGGGGGACTGTGGATCTCGGACGAAGCCTAGGGATAGGAGAGTCAGGGAGATGGACAGACAGGCTAACAACAAAGACAGAGAGAGACAAGAGAGAGACAAGAGAGAAGAGACAGAAACAGGAAGAAAAGCAGCGAAAGAAAGACAGAGAGACAATAGAAGACTCTGCGAAAGAAACAGACCAAGTTGAAGATGAGACGACAGACAGACAGAGTAAAGACAAAATCAGTTACCAAGATCAGAAAAGAGTAGCTCCCAAGAGAAAGACCCCGAAGAAAGCCAAGACCACGCAAACCTGATAAGGACCCTTACTCAGACCCATTTAGTTTGACCAGATAAGCAAAGAGAGAAGAGAGAGATATTAGGGAAATAAAAGACCCCAGATGCCAAAGCAATCGAGAGAATGAAGAGAGAGAGAATAGAGAGCTCTGATGTGAGAAAACAATCTGCAAGCCTGTTTGAACGCTTGAAGACCTTTAGAGAGATTAAATGGGAGGGGAGGAAGAAGCAGGAGAAAAGAGAGTGAGATTACAATTAGATTCCTGGAAAAGAGGATAAGCACATTTTAGTGATAGATTTGAGAGAGAGCGTCCAGAGAGAAGGATAAATGACATGGAAGAGGAGAGTGAAAGCAGAGAAAAGGAAACAAACCTTTTTAAGAGGACAAGAATAAAAAGCGATTAGAAACAGATATCGTCCAGCCCTCACACCAATACATGGAAATCAAAGAGATAGACTAGAGATAAGGAGAAAGAACAAGAAAGAATGGAGCGATTTAGAAGCGAGAGAGCACCACAAAGAAGAAAAGAGGAAGCAGGAGGGTGGGGCTTGGAGACAGAACACAAAAGAGAGAGAAGCTCTGACACAAGGAGGGACTTGAAGAAGAAGAAGAGAAAGAAGAAGAGTCTCGACAGAAGAAGGGGAGGGAAGAAGAATAAGAGAAGGAAGAAGAAGAGAGAAGGAGAAGAAGAGAGAAGAGGAGAAGGGACAGAGACAGAGACAGAGACAGAGACCAGAGAGACAGACAGACAGGCAGACAGACAGACAGACACAGACACAGGCCGGGGGAAGGAATAGACGAGAAAAAGGCTGGGGCGAGAAGATGGGGCTGAACTCACAAACCGCTAGAAGTTCATGCGATGATGATAATGAATGGAAGGAAGATCATTTAAAAAAAAAAAAAAAGAAAAAGAAAAAAAAAGAAAAAAAAAGAAAAGAAAAGAAAAAGGAAAAAAAAAAATCAAATGGAAAAAAAAAACGCCGAAACGAAAAAAAACCAACCTGCAAACGCAGGCTTATATGTTGACACTCGTTAGCAGGATCTATCCCCCTCCCCCCCCCCCCCCCCCCCCCCCCCACCGACAACAGATTGCACCAGCTCCCATTTAACTTCTAGTGTTTCCGCCGACCTTTAGCTGCTAATGCGCATTGTTCATGCAACCGACATCTTTCACAACTGGTGTTTGTTGATAATGTGCTGCAAGAAGTGTAATGAATATGCTCTTATGACGTTATAAAAGGATTGATTACATCAACGAAGGCGAAGAAAGCAAGCAGCGACAGTTTGGAAGAGGGAAGGGTAAGGGCGATGGAGAAGGGGGGGGGGGGGGGGGGGGGGGGGGAGGGTGCAGGGGAGAGGGATGAATGACGGGATGGTGGCAGTGTTAAAATGGAGTGAGGGTGGGGATGGGTTTTTTTTTTTTTTGGGGGGGGGGGGGGGGTTGAAGGGGGTGAAATAAAACAGTAAAGCCATGGAATGGGGAATGCTACACGGATTATTTTGTGTGTAATTTGGGTAACCCTGCATCTGCAGACAGTTAAGAATAGGGAGTCATTGTGTATGATGAAAGCAAGCGTTATTTCTTTTTTCCGAAAATCTCTCTCTCTCCTCTCTCTCTCTCTCTCTCTCTCTCTCTCTCTCTTCTCTCTCTCTCTCTCTCTCTCCTCTCTCTCTCTCTCTCTCTCTCTCGTTCGGTATGCATGTATTTTATGTTATATTTTGCCCATCAGTGGGAGATTGCATCAGTTAGGAGATCCAAGTAAAGTAAGGCTGTTCTGCACAATTCTAGCTGACCACTCTGACTGTTGGACACAGAGCAGAGAGAGAGGAGACGGATTGAGAGAGAGGAGGAGGAGAGAGAGAGAGAGAGAGAGAGGAGGAGAGAGAGAGAGAGATGAGAGGGAGAGAGAGAGAGAGAGAGAGAGAGATGCTGAGTTGCCCATTGCAGCCTGCTCCCCAGGTCGTCTGGTATGTCTGCAAGCCCATAGCCCTGCAGCATGCAGGCGATTCCGAACAATCTGGTCACAGATTCTTTGACCTCCGGGTCATTGTTGGGCGGTTTGCGAGGCTGAGCGATTTTGCAGGTGGCTGACCCGGATGTAAACGGTCTTGAGCTGGAGTTGTTGCCAAAGGGTCTTCCAGAGCGTGGTCGATCTGCCGTGGAGTTGCTGATGCGATGACGACTCAGAAGCCTGCTGAGGGTGATCTGGCTCACGTTGAAGTGTCGGGCGACTTCCGGCTGACTTTGCCCAGCTTGCAACCGCCCCGGTGCGTGTTCACGTTGTTGCTGACAGAGTCGTGGCATCTTTATTCTTGTATTGACGGACTGTTTTCCCTCAGAATGACTGACTGTGTTTTTGGTTTGTTCGCCTTCCTCTGAGTGTTCATTCATTTAAAACGTGCATGACCTTGCTTGACTCAGACGCAAAGCACGACCTTAAAATGAAACAGTGGCCATTTGTGTGTGCACATGCAACCCGACTGGCGCTAAATGCGTGAGCACACGTGTACATCCTGCCAGTGCTTTGGCATCCACAGTGAAGATATGAAGAAAACGGATGCGTTTCTCTTTTTTTGTTTAACAGTATAGTTTCATATTTTAATGGTGTCCAAAATATGGCTGTAAATTAATGTAAACAGATCACAGAAGCCTACATTGTAGTGTAAAAAAAAGCCTATGAATCGATGACAAGCGATACCGGCGAACAACAACAACAACAAAAATCACTGTATTATTCTGAAGACTTCAGAAGAATAGATTTTTCAGAAGAAATTATAG
>JADBJO010012039.1:25000-27500 GCA_016801955.1 Conus betulinus
CTCTCTCTCTCTGTGCCTGTGTGCCAGTTTGCCTCTTTGTTTCAAAAGTAGAAGACGAGACAATTGATGGAGTAAATGAATGGAGAAACGTGATGTGGGAAGCCTTTGGTGAAGGGGTGGTGTGGTGGTTGGTGGTGGAGGGGTGGGGGGGGGGGGGATGGCGTTGCCGGTGCTGGTGGTGATCCTACATCGTGAAGCCTTTTTCCACTGCAACTTTATGATGTTCCCCGGAACTAACCGGTCTTCCCAAAGGAATTTCGTTCTTAGAATGACGAAATAAGTCAAGGCCCACAACTTCGAGCGAATGCTGCTCCCGACTCCAAAATTGCCTCGCAGGAAGAACGATGCAGAATACATCGCACAAACAAGATGCTAAATCGCCTGGCAGACATGAGAACACAGAACAGCTAGGACAAACAAGGAGACGTCTCCTTGTTGGTTCTGTGTGCTCTCTGTCCATTTCTGCTAGGCGATTTGGTGTCGTAAGCAGCATTCGTTTGGAGTTATGGGCCTGCAATTACTTCATCATGGGAGCAAGAGTTATCCTACTTGTTTGTGATTTGCTGGTTACTGTTCTCTGCCTCATTTCAGATTTCTTTTCTTTCTTAATATTGTATGTATGAATGTATGTATGTATGTATGTATGTGTATATGTATGTATGTATGTATGTATGTATATATATATATATATATATATATATATATATATATATATATATATATATATATATATATATATATATAATTGTGTTGCTAACCAACAATAACTTTAAAAAAGTGCTCAACCGGGTTGGGAGCGGCATCTGTTAAAACTTTGCTTTTACATTTTAATCAAATGTTTTAACAGAATATATATAATATATATATATATATATATATATATATATATATATATATATATATATATATACACACGTGTGTGTATGTGTGTATACATACATATAGATCTGTCTTCAAGAGGGATTGCGATGGTTCCCTCATGCAGCTAATGAATGGTTTTCAGGATAATATATATTCCCCCCCCCCCCCCCAACACACACACACCCCCTCTTTTTAAATTCAAAAATCTTTGCCAGATCATTACTATATTCAGGAAGAATTGTTAGCCTGCACTTGTTTTCCCCCACACTTAATTATTCAGAATTGCACACACACACACACACACACACACACACACACACACACACACATATATATATATATATATATATATATATATATTATATATATATGTATATATATATATATATATATAAACTTCTTCACAAACGATGGAAATGGGGGTGGGGGTAGGGATATGGTGGTGTAGATGGGACCTGTGGAGCAGGGGACATGCATGTGGGGGATGTGGTAGTTGTAGCTGGTCTGTCCACTGCATACTTTGTAACAGTTTTACATCTTATGATCTCGATCATCTGTCCATAAATGACGTGGAGGGGGCGGGGGGGGGGGGGGGGGGGGGGGGGGGGAGGGGAGAAGACAAACGCATTCTGGCGCTTGGTTGCTGCCAAATCTGCAAACTGCTTAAACTGCCAACAAAAAACCGTTGTCAGTATAGGTTGGAGGCAGCAGACACACAGAGAGAGAGAGAGAGAGAGGGAGAGAGAGAGAGGGAGGGGAGGGAGGGAGAGGGAAGGGGCTTGCAGTTTCTAGAGATCATTTCTTCCGACAGCTATTTTTGAAACAACAACAGCCACAGTTTCCACCAAACAGAAACAGCTGGGAACCAGTATAATGATACAGTTATCTTTACAAATCCACACACCACCACCAAAAAACCAACCATTTCTCAAATGCATTGAAATGCTTACTAAAAACAAACAATCGAGAAGGTCAACCGGCTGGAGAATTGATGAAAAGGAGAGGAGGAGAGATAAGGAAAGGAAGACAGGGACTGCCCTGGGGCGCACAAAGCAAGAGCCAATTCGCAGCCTCTACCACGTTTAATGTAGCAAACGACCAACCTTAGCCTTCACAGTGACAAGGAGAAGCCGTTCTCTGGATCCGGTTAAAAAGTTCTTCAGAGATTTCGTACCATTTGATCTGCTAGGGCCTACATGACGTTTCATTAGCGCTTAAAATTATCATGTCTTCTTTCTTTTTATTATTATCATTATTATTATTATTTATCTGTATTTTAAGCGATCCATTCACTGAGTCAGAGTCTATATTGGTGACGGCCTTCCACAACTTGATAGATAAGTCGCACAGGGCTGATCGCCGCTGCGGGCAACAAAGAGTGGTGTGGGTCATTTTGGGGTAAAGTCAGATTGTTTCACCAACAATTAGGAAAAACATCAAAGCATATCATGTTTCACTGATTTTACCTAAATTAAGCCAGAAATGTGATTCACTCCATGTCATCAATTTTAAGCAGCACCGACTGCGAAAAGTTACTCATTTTGAACAGATAATCGAGTGCACATCCTTCGCAGAGCCCCTGGCATGTCGCACATCGTTCGAAAGCTCAGTGTGTCTATTTTAAGAATCTGTACACAAT
>JADBJO010012039.1:30000-37500 GCA_016801955.1 Conus betulinus
AACTTTCGGAAGAGAAGGCGAGAGTTTGGCCGTTAGTATGGATGACACGTTACACATAGCATGCACCCTGCGTAAGAAATGGAAAGAATGAATGAAGGAAGGAAACTGAGTGAACGATATTGACCGGATGACACGTCAAAGAATGAAGCGCCAGCTGGAAGCTCATCAGTCGACACTGCCCAGGTAGGCAGACCGTTGTGTACACGAGTGTGGGTTGTAAAGCGCTTAGAGCTATGTCTCTAACCGAGAATAGGCGCCGTATAAGTATTCATGACGATAATAATTATAATAATGATACAACAGCCGGTCTATTTCTACTTCTTTGAATCTTGCTACAATTTGTTTTGAAAGAAATACACGCGAAACGGTTGAGAATTTGAAAGCGATGACAAGACTACGAACTAAGTTCTGGCCTCTGTCTCTCTCCCCCCCCATCCCCCACCCCCCCCCCCCCACCCATTGCTAGAGATATTCATAGGTGTTGAGCAAAGTCTAGTATTGTAGATGCTGTTTATTATTTTTTTTTTTCATCTCTCCCACACGGCACCTGCGATAGAATCAATGCTCAGAGGAACATGCTACAGATCCGGATCAGCAGTTTCACAGAAATCGATCGGCCTGAGTCTCAACTAAGCTCTTGTTTTCGTACCTCATTACACTCTAATCTTCTCGTTATTCTTCTTCTTGTTCTTGTTCTTGTTGTTGTTGCTCTTCTTCTTCTTCTTCGTTGTCGTCGTCGTTGTCGTCGTCGTCGTCGTTGTTGTCGTTGTATTTTTCGTGCACGCCATGGTTATCTAGCTGTTCATCTCCAACATGTCTGTCTATACCTTAATGTTCTCTTTGGTCAATACCAAGTGTGCTAATGTTAAGGTTCGATGAGTTCATGCAAATGTCCCATGTGTTCATTGTGATGTATGGTGACTTCATGCTGATGTTCAGAGAGTTCATTTTGATGTAAATCATATTCAAAGTTATGGTCAGTGTGTTCATGTTGATGTCCAACATATTCATTTTAATGGTCAGTGCGTTCATGTTGATGTTCAACATATTCGTTTTAATGATAAGTGTGTTCATCTTGAGGTACGGTACACTCGTATTTATGTTTAGTGTGTTCGCATGATTTTTGCTTATTCATATTGATGTTCAGTGTGTTCATTATGATGATGTTAAACGTATTCGTGGTGATGTTTAGTCTGTTTATGTTAATGCTGAATATGGTCATGTCAAGATTCGATGTATTCACGCTGATGTTAAAAAAAATTCACGTTGACGTTTCGTGTGTTCGTGTTGATGTTCAACCTATCCCTGTTGATACTCAGTTTACTAATGCTATGTTCAATTATTGACATTGGTGTTCAGTGTATTCTCGTTGATGATTAGTTTATACAAAATGACGCTCTACAAACTCATGTTGATGTTCAGTCTGTTTGCATTCGTGTTCACTGCGTTCACAATGATGATCAACATATTTCGTAATGATGATAACGACATTCACGTGTTATCCAGAGAAATTAAGGACAACGATGATGAAGAAGCCAACGACGACGACGACGACGACAAAAGAACGACGACGCCGGCACTTCTGGTGAGGAAGACGTACCCTCGGTGCTGTTGTTGCTAGGCTTGTTAAGACAATTCCATATGCAGAAATAGGGTACGTCAATAAGAACTTAGCTGTCACTTTCACCTTTTTTATCTCAATTATGTAATCGATTCCAGAGTCTTGAAGAAATGCCACACACTCCATTCTGAGCGGTAGAGAAGTTCTGGCCGATCTATAGAAGAGATTTAATTACACACGAGCTCTCTCACACCGCCGCCAGAGGTCGATGAAGAAGATGTCATCATTTTCTGGGCGACTTTGTGATGTATGGCACGCCGTGTTTAACACGAAGCTATTCCCGTTGAATGTCGGCACTTTCTCAATATAAACTGAATTAAACTATCTTTAAAAGGTGAGGGGGTTGAAGCTTGTTTGTCTCCTTTTGACTTTTGGTTTGTATGTTTTTTTTTTGTGTTTTTTTTTTTTTTCATGTTTCTTTCAATTGCCTTGATATATCCTTTCTTCTTCTTCTTCTTTCTTCTTCTTCTTCTCTTCTTCTTCTTCTTCTTCGTCTTCTTTCTTCGTCTTCTCTTCTTCTTCTTGTGTTCAGTTCAGGCCTGTGTGTTGTAGAAATGTCAATATATGTATATTTGTCTGTGTCTGTCTGTCCACATTGTTTGTTCTGTCTGATTGTTTCTTTTTCTGTCTCTCTCTCTTTTTTTTTTCTTCTGTCCTTCTCGTTATCGTTCTCATTCCTGTTATTCTTCTTCCGGTAGCTGTTGCTCCCCCTCGCCTCCTTCGTAACCTCCTTCTTCTTTTTCTTTTCCTTTTTCCATCTTTCTCTTGTTTTTCACATTTCCATCTTTACCTCCTTCTTCTTTTACTTCCTCTTCTTCTTTATTTCCTCTTCTTCTTTTTATTTTTTCTTGTCTTTCTTCTTCTTCTTCTTCTTCTTCTTCTTCTTCTTCTTCTTCTTCCTCCTCCTCCCTCCTCCTTATTAGAATCTACATCTCTTAAATCATCTGTCCACCATTCAAAGATTGTATTACTTGCACGGGGTGGCCTGTGTAGTTCTCTCTTTCTTTTTCTTTCTTCCGTCTCTCTTTCTTTGTGCTGGCTTGTGTGGAAAAAGAATCCATGGCTTGTATCTGTAAGACTGTCCTCAGATGCGGAGTGTGTGTGTGTGTGTGTGTGTGTGTGTGTGTGTGTGTGTGTGTGTGTGTGTGTGTGTGTGTGTGTAATAACAATAAATCTAGATGAGGACACTGATTCAAATAAAGTACACGAAAATGCACCCGTGATGTTCTGTCTAAGGTGATTCTTCTTGTGTGTTGGTGGTTGTTTCTGTATCTTCTTCCGTTGCTAGTGGTGGTGCTGTAGCTCTTGTTGTTGCGGTTGCTGTTGTTGCATCGTCGTCGATGTTGTTGATGTTTTTTGTTGTGTTGTTGTGTTGTTGTTGCCGTTAATGCTGATGCTATTGTTGTTGCTGTTGCTGTTATTATTGCATCCCTGCAAGCAAGTTTCAGATGTTTTCTGTTTTAACCTGATCATTCATCCCCGAACGTAAATATGTAGGTTAAAGTTGCCCCCCAAAATAAACAATAAATTAACTTTTTTTTTTTTCAAAATAGTGGGGAAAAAATGAAATAAAGTAAAGCTGCCGTGGTGCAGTGGGTAGTGTTTCAGACCTGCAGACTAGGAGATCGTCAGTTCGAGTCCCGTCTGAAGCATTGATTTGTTGGTACTTTTGGCCCGCCGGACTCTTTCCAGGACCTGAGTGCTATAGGGAAGACTGAAACCCCTATTTCATGAAGGTTCATCACATGTATGGGTGTGTCACTGAGATTATTGCTTAAATTACCTGATCAGAAATGCGATCATAAGACGCCAGGACATAATATCATGTTATAAAAAGAAGCGGAAAAAAAAAAAAAAATCACCGCCTTAGGTGCTCCACTGATCCGATAACTGATGCCACAAAAAAAAAAAAAAAAAAAAAGCGCTGGGTACAACTCTGTCAGGCATTCTCGATCATTATGGTACTCCGTAGTGTTGTTTGCATCATCCTCACCCGCACTGATCCCAACTAAGATGAAAACAAACAAACAAACAAAACAAACAAACCAAACAAAAAACAAAAACACAAACAACAAAACGTGTTTAGCGATGCTGTAATCTCGCAGAGAGACCCCAGTTTCGATTGTTTCTGTTCATCCATCCCCGTAGCGCTGTACCGAAAGTCACATCGGCAAGTTCTTGCTGGCTGTCGCTTGACGCACGTGATGGCGCCCTTCTGTGGGTGATCTCCCTTAGGCTAGCTCCGGGACTGAGTAAATACTAAAGAATAATCATCGTCAGTAAGGAGATTAGTGGGCGTTGTCCTGTCTGTTGAATCAGGATAGGCACTATCGAGCGGCACTGGGGTGAGTCTGTGGCTGTGCAGGGTCTACGCTGATGAGTTTGCATAAAGCAGTTCCTTGTGTCTGTCTGTCTTTTTTTTTTTCTGTCTCGTGCACGCACGCCGTTCATTTCGGCCATTCGAGCACAGCCTGACCCGTCCCGCCACCCCCCTCCCCCCCCCTTCCCCTCCCCCTCCCCCCCTCACCCCCGGAACCGACAATTCACAGGGAGCAGTTCATGTCAAGTCGTCAAGAGGCAACCCACCAGAGGAGACACTGCGGTTGAGTCTTTTCGGTGGTGCTCAATGGTGCTTGGTTTGACACAACATACTCAGGACAAAATATCGACGAACTATATAATTTCAGGGACCAGCGAACATGATAAAGCAAAGAGAGAAAAATGAGTAACATAATACGCAGCGAAAATAATCTGATCTCACGCCCAGTCCAGTCCAATAATTCTCCGCAGCTGTCTACTCCACGCCGTCTTCATGTCAGTGGACTCTGTGTGAACCGTGTAGAGAGTGCGCCAGGGGTGGTGCTATCTGCTGATGATTATTATCACACCTGACTGTTAGGAGAGCAGCCTCCTTCTGATAAGAACATTTATAGAGTCAACAACCCGTTTCCACCTCTCTCTCTCTCTCTCTCTCTCTCTCTCTCTCTCTCTCTAACAGCTGAACACCCACTTTTGCACTACTGCCAATAAAATTGTCACGACAGATTCATCCAGATCAAACGACCTTCAAAAACTAAAACAATATTGCCAAGATTAAAACAAAAATCAACTCTGAACTTTATATTCCACCAATAACAGTTTTTGAAGTTTATCACTACCTAACGCACCTGAAACAGTCAGGTACCTGCGGGGCGGATGGCCTAGACGGCAAAATCCTCAAACTATCCGCTCCAGCAATTACAGATACGTTAACATACGTCTTCAACTTATGCATCGACAAAAATCATTTTCCCGATAGTTTCAAAAAAATGAAAGTCATACCTCTCTACAAAGTAGGTGACAGCTCAGACCCTGCAAACTACAGACCAATCTCAATCATTTCCACTATTTCCAAACCTTTGGAAAGTCATACACAAACACACATTACACTACCTGAATAAATACCACTTGCTTCATCCAAGACAGTCCGGGTTTCGACACAACCATTCATGCCACTCAGCCCTAATCAACCTGGTTGATGACTGGCTAAATAGCATTAACAACAACAGATATTGTGGTGTCCTATTTATTGATTTCAAAAAAGCATTTGATGTGAGAGACCATAACGTGCTTCTTGGAAAATTGAAATTGTATGGCTTATCCACAAAAACTCTAACGCTTTTTTCACTCATATCTCACAAATAGGCAACAGTGTGTAAAAATTAATACAACTTTCTCTTCATTTGAAACACTTTTCTATGGCGTCCCACAGGGCTCTATCCTGGGTCCTTTACTGTTTACAATTTACATCAATGATTTACCTCTCCATATCACATCCACCTGTGAACTCTTTGCTGATGATACAACAATACATACAAATCATTCTGATGTTACTGTTCTTGCACACACTTTACAAGAAAGTGCGAATAACCTCGTCCAATGGACTGAACTAAATCACATGTTGCTTCACCCTCAAAAAATAAATCACAACCAAGCACAAAAAGACAAACTCTCACTATTAAGTTTCCTCCTGTACATCTTAAAATGAACCCGTTGAACAGGTTACATACCTCAAAGTGCTAGGAACAACAATTGATAATAATATGAGTTGGCAAGCTCACATAACCTCACTATGCAAAAAAGTTTCACAGAAAGTTTATAGTCTCTCTCCAAAATCAAACGCTTCCTCGACCTGCATTCACGCAAGCTCTTTTTCCAGTCTCATATTCAATCATACATAGACTATGGATCTACTCTATGGGACTGTGCTAGCGCTAACACCCTCAAACCATTGTTAAGCCTACACAAGCGAGCACTCAAATTAGTCCTCCTAAAAAAGCAGTAGTCTTCTGGACTCGGACTATAAAAAGATTCAAGTTCTCCCCTTAAGTCTGAGATTAGAGAATACAACAAAGGGATCATAATGCACAAAAATTGTTTCTGGGAAGGCACCCTCAACATTAGTTCACAGATTCTCAAATAATTCCTCAAGGACTCTACCCAAACTTCATGTCCCTGTTCCTAGAATTGACTTCTTCAAATCCAGTTTAACATATTCAGGTTCCTGTCAATGGAACTCGCTCCCTGAATCAACCAAACAACGCCAGTGCATATCAACCTTCAAACACCATTACTTCAACCATCTTATGTGCCAGTACTTACATACTCCGCCATAAATCCACCACCGAACCACCACCACCCTCTTTGCCTTATGTATGTACCCTGACTATTTAGAAAGTGCTTTTGTACTTGAAATGCACATGTATGTTATTTTCTTTAGTAAGTATGTCTTATGTGAGTACGTGTGTGTGTGTGTGTGTGTGTGTGTGTGTGTGTGTGTGTGTGTGTGTGTGTGTGTGTGTGTGTGTGTGTTCTCCTACTACCTCCTGCCCTCTTGTCATTCTATCGATATGCTTATATTCTTAACTCTCTCTCTCTCTCTCTCCCTCTCTCTCTCTCTCTCTCTCTCTCCTCTCTCTCTCTCTCTCTCTCTCTCTCTCTTTCACGGTTCTGCTGGAATGACTTGATTTATTGTCCATATGACATCCACTCCTCCTACCTGTGGCGACCTGTGGCGACTGGGCTACCATTATGCATTTCGACCCTCCATTTGTGCTTTATTTTGTATTCTCTCCCCCCCCCTCCCCCCCCCCTCCCCCCATACGGGTGCTACAAAATCGATTGTCTTGTATCTCTTTGGAATTTTTGATTGACTGATTGTTCTAAACATGCTCTCTTATCGCATCTTCTCTCGCCTCTTTCTCCCCTCTCTCTCTCTCTCTCTCTCTCTCTCTCTCTCTCTCTCTCTCTCCTCTCCTCTCTCTCTCGTCTTCTTTTTTTTTTTTCCTTCTTCTTTTTTTTTAAATTTTAATCCCGTATTATATTGTAGGTCTAGTCACTTTCTGCATGCTTCCTTTGTTACCTCATCTTATTGTTGACCCTACTCAGGGCGAGGACTGGATGTAAAAAAAATGCATCAGTGCTTATCTATTATCCTTCTAAATAATAAAGAATTTTGTCTCTCCCCCCCCATTTCACTCCCATTTAAATGAAACAGGAAATTTCGCTTTGGCCTCGTGATTAATTGAGAGACTCTGCCACCTCCTCCTAGTTCTCCCTCCTTATTTCATTGTCATTGAAATTAAACAGGAAGTTTCGCTTTTGCTTCCGCGTATCTTATTGGTTTCAGAACAATTTGGACCTGAAGGTATTCGTGATACTTTTTGTCACGTGATTCTGTTTTTTCTCAAACTTTTTAAATTTGCATTTACACACACACACACACACACACACACACACACACACACACACACATATATATATATATATATATATATATATATATATATATATATATATATATATATATATATATAAGAAATAAACTAGAGAGCCGGCAA
>JADBJO010012039.1:47500-60690 GCA_016801955.1 Conus betulinus
GTGTATATGCGTGTGTGTGTGTGCGTGCGTGCGTGTGTGTGTGTGTGTGTGTGTGTGTGTGTGTGTGTGCTCGCGCGCGCGTGGGCGTGTGCGTATGCGCGAAGATTTCACTAATATGAATTGACAACCTTTTAAGTAGCGCCTTATGGTCAGCTTGACTACAAACATCATGAACATTGAAAATTTTGCAATGTGGTACATACATTTAACGCAGCAAAGTCCCTATTACATCCCCCCCCCCCCCCCTCCCCTTCACCCCAGCCTCCCTTCTTTCCTAGTTGAAAGACCTTTTCTCACCATTGACAGTACAGTGGTTGAAATGGTTATAGACCTTCTTTTACCAACACGTATAATTCTCATCAAGTGGTATGTAAACGTTCATCGTATGTCCAGATCTTCTCTGATCAAATGTTTCAGAACTCTGTATTCCTTTTAGATCGAACTTTTCTCTTAGAGAAAATCCTCCAGGGCGGATCCGGGGCAAGAGAGGTATGGGCAGTGTTCAACTGTAGATTTTAGACGTCATCCCTCTGGTGGTTTGGCTCGCGCGTTGTGTGTGAGGGAGAGGGGATTACTGTTTAGACAGTGCGGTAGATGAAAGTGGACATCTGTGGAAATCCCAAGCTCAATGACAGTGGCTTCAAGGGCCTCTGCCGTTATCTTGTCTGGTTTCTACAGAGCGACGACGATCATCATGTTATTGTGTTGCTGCATTCTGAGTCAACTCTTTTTTTTCTGCTTCGGAAATCTCTACTTTTCTTTCTCTTTTTTTTTTTTTTTTTAATTCTTTTTCTCTTTTTTTCCCCTCCTGTTTTTGTCTGTTCTGTTCTGTTCTTCTTTCTTTATTCCTTTTTGGTTTCGTTTCCTTTTGCTCTCTCTCTCTCTCTCTCTCTCTCTCTCTCTCTCTCTCTCTCTCTCTCCATTTTCTTTTCCATTTTGTTTTCTTTTTGTTTTCTTTCTTTCTTTTTTTTTTCTTTCTTTCTTTCTTTCTTTCTGTCTCTCTCCTTTTCTTTTTTTTTTCTTTTTCTTTTTTTTTTTTTTTTTTCTACTTTTCTTTTTTCTTCTTCCTCTTTCTTTTTTTTCATTTCTTTCTTCTGTCTTTCTGTCCGTCTTTCTTTCTTTCTTTCTGTCTTTCTTTGTAAACACTAACAGATTTGTTTTTCTCTCCCAAACGATGGCCTTTTGTTGATGCAAAGAATCCCAGTCCTGCAAATCTGGGGCGAGGGAGGGATGATCAGTGTTAAATGATAGATTTTTAATACGTCATCCCTCTAGCAGTTTGGCTCACAGGTTGTGTGTGAGGAAGAGGGAGGTTACTGTTTAGACAGTGCGGTAGATGAAAGTGGAACATCTGTGGAAATCTCCAGCTCAATGACAGTGGCTTCAAGGGCCTCTGCTGCCGTTATCTTGTCTGGTTTCTACACAGCGACGACGATCATCATGTTGTTGTTGTGTTGAGATCTGCATTCTGAGTCATCTACTTTCTTTTCTGCTTCGAAAATCTTTCTCTTTCTTTTTATTCCTTCTTTTAGTTTTCCCTCCTGTTTCTGTCTGTTCTGTTAATATTCTGTTCTGTTCGTTCTTTCTTTCTTATTTCTTTTTGTTTTCGTTTCCTTTCTCTCCTCTCTCTCTCTCTCTCATCTCTCTCTCTCTCTCTCTCTCTCTCTCTCCTGTTGTTTTGTTTTGCTTTCTTTCTTTCTTTCTCCTTTTCTTTTTTCTTTCTTTCTTTTTTTTTTTTAAACTTTTCTTTTACTTCTTCCTCTTTCTTTTCCTTTTCCTGTCTTTCTGTCTTTCTGTCTGTTTCTTTTTCTGTCCTTTCTAAAAACTGATTTTACAGATTTTTTTTTTTTCCCAAATGGATGTCTTTTTCATGATGCAAAGAATCCCAGTCCTGTAAATCGGGGGGCGAGGGTCGGATGAGCAGCGCTAAATGATAGATTTTTTTTTATACGTCATCCCTCTGGTGATTTGGCTCACAGGTTGTGTGTGAGGGAAGAGGGAGGTTACTGTTTTAGACAGTGCGGTAGATGAAAGTGGACATCTGTGGAAATCTCCAGCTCAATGACAGTGGCTTCAAGGGCCTCTGCGTTATCTTGTCTGGTTTTCTACAGAGCGAAGATCATCATGTTGTCGTGTTGAGATCTGCATTCTGAGTCATCGTTTTATTTTCTGCTTCAAACATCTCTACTTTTTTTTTCTTTTCTTCTTATTCTTTATTTTTTCTCTGTTTTGGTCTGTTCTGTTCTGTTGATTCTTTCTTTATTCTTTTTGTTTTCCTTTCCTCTCTCTCTCTCTCTTCTCTCTCTCTCTCTCTCTCTCTCTCTCTCTCTCCTCCCTTTTTCACGTTTGTTTTGTTTTGTTTTCGTTTTGTTTTGCTTCTTTCTTTCTTTCTTCTTTGTTTCTTTCTTTCTGTTTTGCTTTCTTCTTTTTTTTTCTGCTATGTCCTTTTATCTTTCTTTTTTCTTCTGTTTGTCTTTCTTTTCTTTTTTTTCTCTTCTTTGTCTCCAGAAATTTTACTTTTTTTCTTTTTCTTCTTTCTTCTTTTCTTTTCGTCCTGTGTTTTCCTTTCTTTCTGTCTTTCTATCTGTCTTTTTTTCTGTCTTCCTCCTTATAACATAATTTAACAAGACTTTTGTTTTCAATCTCCAAACTGTTTTTTTTTTTTCTTGATGCAAAGAATCCCAATCCTGCAAATCGGGGGCGAGGGTCGGATGAGCAGCGCTAAATGATAGATTTTTTTTATACGTCATCCCTCTGGTGATTTGGCTCACAGGTTGTGTGTGAGGAAGAGGGGAGGAGGTTACTGTTTAGACAGTGCGGTAGATGAAAGTGGACATCTGTGGAAATCTCCAGCTCAATGACAGTGGCTTCAAGGGCCTCTGCGTTATTTGTCTGGATGCTCTACAGAGCGACGGACGATCATGTTGTTGTTGTGTTGTCATGACCTGCATTCCCAGGGCCGGAATAGCTCAGTGATAGAGCGCCAGACTCGTAATCTTGGTGATCCTGGGGTTGCGGGTTCGAATCTCCCCCGGACCGTTTTGGTACAGGGGGATTTCCCCCTCGGAATTAACATATGCCTTGCATCTTATTTTCTTTGTTTTTTTTCTTTTTTTTACTACTGCTACTACATACTCCTGGCAGGTATCACGATCACCATTGACAGGCATGATAACAGAACAGAAAACTGCATCCCCAAAGAGCTGATGTCCGTTCTGTGGAACTTCTAAGAAACGGAATGTCTTTCAGAAATCGAAGACCGCCCTAAGACGATTTTTAGGAGGATCTTTTTTATACCCCTGTGAGTGTTGCCAGTTGCAGACTTTTTTTTCGTTGTCGTCTTCCTTTGAAGTCTCTCTTCTTCTTCCGTTTACGAGCAAGCGGCGTTTTACTGGCCAGGTCTTTGGTGTCGTTTCTAATTTCCCATTTTTTTTGTTTTGTTATTTCTTGCTGTAGGATGAAACAGCCAGTCGATCCTCATGTGGTTAATTTTTTTTTTTTCAGCATGCAGTGCAGTAGTGGAGTTGTTTTGGAGTGAGAGAGAGGGATGATGATGGGGGTGGGGGTGGCGAGAGGATGAAGAAGAGAGAGAGAGAGAGAGAAAGAGAAGAGAGAGAGAGAGGGAGAGGGAGAGGGAGTGAGAGAGAAAGAGGGAAGGGGGGGGAGAGAGAGAGAGACGAGAGAGAGAGAGAGAGAGGGAGACAACAGACAGACAGACGGACGGACGGACGGGCACGGACAACGACAGACAGACAGACAGACAGACAGACAGACGGAGACGGGACGGACAGAGAGGTTTGTCATAGCAAGGCTTGCACAGTTTTACAATGTCAACATGGTGGGCCATTTTAAACAATGTCCTTTTCAACATTAATGTTTGTCCTAGAGGGTATCATTAGAGGCTCTTTAATCATACCTGGTTTTTGTTTGTTTGTTTGTTGTTTTTGTTTGTTTTGTGTTTGTGTTTTTTTGTTTTTTTTTTTTCGCTGTAGCGGATAGAATTTTCTAGGAAAATTCTTTTATTCTGTCGTTCTCTGTTAATCTGCCAATGTGTGTGTGTGGTGTGTGTTCTGTGTGTGTGTGTGTGTGTGTGTGTGGTTTGTGTGTGTGTGTGTGCATGTGTGTGTGTGTGTGTGTGTGTGTGTGTGTGTGTTGTGTGTGTGTGTGTGTGAATCTATCTGTGTGTCCATCTATCTGTCCATCTGGTATAGCTACCTAGGCCAACTGACTGTCTAGCTGTATGTATGTATGTATGTGTGTATGTATGTCTGTTATGTAGTATGTATGTATGTGTTGTGTGTGTGTGTGTGTGTGGGGTGTGTTGTGTGTGTTGTAAGTACCCATATGTATGTATGTATGTATGTATGTATGTATTCTGTTATTGCATGCATGCATGTATGTGTGTGTATGTATGTATGTATGTATGTATGTATGTATGTTCTGTATGTATGTAATGTATGTATGTATGGTATTAGGTATGTATGTCATGCATGTCTGTCATCAGTCTGTCTGTCTTTCTGTCTGTCTGTCTGTCTGTCTGTCTGCTGTGTGTGTATGCATGTGTGTGTGTGTGTGTGTTGTTATTCTGCCAATGTGTGTGTGTGTGTGTGGTGTGTGTGTGTGTGTGTGTGTGTGTGGTGTGTGTGTTGTGCGTGCTCGCGCGTGTGTGTGCTGCATAGTGTGTGTGTGTGTGTTGTTGTGTGTGTGTGTGTGTGTGTGTGTGGTGTGTGTGGATCTAATCTGTCCATCTCTCTGTAGGAGTTACCTAGCCAAACTCGTGCCTTTGTCTAGGCTGTATGTATGTGTGTAGTTAGTGTGATGTTTCGTTCGTATGTATGTATGTATGTATGTATGTATGTAGTAATGTGTGTATGGATGTGTGTATGTATGTATGTATGTATGTATGTATGTATGATCTGGGTGGTATGTATGTAATGTGTGTGTATGCATGTATGTGTGTATGTATGTTATGTATGTATGTATGTATGTATGTGTGTAATGTGTATGTATGTATGTATGTATGTATGTATGTATGTATGTATGTATGCGTATGCATGCATGCATGTATGTATGTATGCATGTATGCATGTATGCATGTATGTGTGTATGTTCTATGTATGTATGTATGTATGTATGTATGCATGTCTGTCAGTCTGTCTGTCTGTATGTATGTATGTATGCATGTATGAACCGTATGCATGTGTGGTGTGTGTGTGTGTGTGTGGTGTGTGGGTCTGTGTGTTGTGTGTGTGTGTGTTGTGTGGTGTGCGTACGTATGCGCGTGAGTAACGGTGTGCCACGTGTGATGCTGTATTTGTGGTTGTGGCGAGGAAGAGCAAGATCACGCTGGATCACGAAAACACACACACACGAAATGCTGGAGTACACACACACACAACACACAACAGGCACACACACACACACGCACGTCACGCACGCACACAAACAGACACCACGCACACACACACACACACACACACAACACACACCCACCACACACACACACGTCACTCAAACAACGAACAAGAACGCACGCACGCAACGCACACACACACACACCCACAACACCACACACCACACCCACACACACACACTCTCTCGCTCTCTCTCCTCTCTCTCTCCTCTCTCTCCTCTCTCTCTCTCTCTCACTCACCCACACACACACACACAGCAACACATAACACACACACACACAAACACACACACACACACACACACACACCACACACACACACACATCACACACACACACACACACACACACACACACAACACCACACACCACACACACACACACAACACACACACACACTGGATAAGTATGTAGCTTATGTTCAAATCTTTTCACTGGTTATAATACTATATTGTAGGCTGAAAAAGTCACACACACACACACACACACACACACACACACACACACACACACACACACAACACACACACACACACATTCAGAATCGACTGCACGGAAAGAGAGCTCAAACAAATGTTGATACGCCTACCGAGATTTCATCCAACCAATGGGAAGCTTTTCCATTAGATCTTGTATTAAGAAAAACGACTGATCTTCCAGTTTATTATTCCAGACAAATATCTTCCCTTATAATTCAATTAAAGCTAAATGCTTTAAAAAACAAAGTTTAGTAAGAATACTAACTGTATTTGTGGTAAAAGAGATAACACACTGAACCATATTCTGTTCAATTTGTCACAAGTTGACTACTTTCTTACCAACATCTTTGCGATCCAATACTTTTTCTGAAAAAAAACTTGTAAGATCTACTTTCGAATCATTCTTTGATGATCGAAATTGCTGAATACTTAATACATAGTCCGATTGGTGGGTTTTTTATTTAGATAGTTTTGAGCTATTCATTTTGTTTAAGATAGTGAATGGATTTTGGTTTTCTGCTATATGTTTAATGTTAAGTTTTTTTTTCCCACTTACTGTTGTATTTAAGATGATTGATCTGTTAAATGTTCAGTTTTAAACACACATATACAGATACATACACGCACACACTCACATACAAAGGCCTACATTCATGCTTACACAACACATAGGCTTATTCATTTAATCATTCAGTCAGTCAGGCACTCTCTTCTTTCATTCACGTCTAATATCACTCAAAGTGAAACAGACGTTAAACAGAAGTACGAACGAACGAACGAACGAACATAGATTCAGCTATTTCGCCTTTTTTTTTTTTAATATGCTCATAGCCGATCTCCCAAAGAGATTGTCAAACGATTCAGTTTTAGTCCAGTATGCTGACGATATATGCATGTGGATGAAGGTAACAATGAAAACGCAATACACCCATTAGAGCATTAAACTATACAAAAAAAATTTTACCGACAGAAATTAGATAAAATCACTAATTTGATGAAAGAAAATGGTTTATCAGTGTCTTTAGAAAAAAAAACAAACAAAACAACAAGCTTGGTCCTTTTTAACTCAGGTTATAACCCAGAAAAATGCCTATTATCAGCATTAATGGAATTGCCCTCAAGTTTGTACAAAGTGTTAAGTTTCTAGGTGTTTATCCGTCATCAAAACTTACCTGGAATCAACATATAAATCATATACTTGATAAAGCAGGGAAAAGCATTAAATTTTCTCCAATATTTAAGTAAACAACGTTGGGGTCCAGATACTAAAAGCACTCTTATGCCTTGCAAACTCACTCGTTCGATCTCGTTTAATATATGCCCAAGAAGTTTTCTTTTAATGCCCCCAAGCACCTATTATCCAAACTTCAAAGCATAGACTGCAAAGCTGTCGTAAAACTGGCACTTGGGGGTACCAAAAACACGCTTCCAATCTAGGATCCAATAAAAGAAGCGCGGGTGTTCTTCCTCTAGATGACAATAGGAAACATTCTTACGCTAAATTTATAGTAAAGTCTTTTGCTTTTGATACATTTTGTAGGGAAGAATTAGATTAGACTCCTCCTCCGCTAAAAGAGCTAAAACAATACACTTTTTACAATCAATCAATTCCTATGCCACCGATATAATCAATTCTAAAGATTAAAACACAAGAAATAGGCACTAAGCCACCTGTTTCACCAGTAGCACCCTGGGAGCATATTAAACCTGCTTTTGATATTGATGATACATATTTAAACAAAAATCGATCTCCGAATATCTCGAAAAATGTAGTAAACATAAGCATTGAAAAGTATACTGATTTATATCAAGATTTACATAGACGGGTCCGTAATAGAAAATGGCAGTGCAGGATCAGCATTTTTTTTTTTTTCTTTCCTTGAAAACATCAAAACGTTATAAACATTGGTAGACATTATTCCATTTTCACTGCTGAATCAATAGCCATTTTAAGGGCGTTACATCACATTAAAGAGTTACCTGTAAATGCATGCAAAATATTATTTTGTGTGGATTCAAAATCAGTATTTTATGCCATCAAAGGTCAGAATACCAAGACACGGGCTGAAACACAGACTTCTTAATTCTAGACGCCGCGCGCCGCTCTGCGAGCCATCGCAGCGAGTGACGCCAGCGCGAGCTCGGATCCGCCATGTTGCCAGGACCTACTTCCCTGCGGTCTCACTAGACTCAACGCGCAGCTTGTGTTTCAGGCATGGGTCGTCGATGTGATGGTTTAGCTTGTAACAGCTATTAAAATATTCTCTCTCTCTCTCTCTCTTCTCTCTCTCTCTCTCTCTCTCTCTCTCTCTCTCTCACACACACACACACACACACACACACACACACACGGTGAGAAAGAGAAGAGAGAAAGCGAGAGAGAGAGCGAGAGAGAGAGAAGAGAGAGAGAGAGAGAGAGAGAGAGAGAGAGAGAGAGAGAGAACATCAATAGACAGTTTAGACAGTTTTGTAATGTCTTTTATTTCTAATAATTATTTTATTTCTAATGATCTTCTCTCTCAATATCTGTTGCTCTATCTCTCTCTCTCGTCTCTCTCTCTCTCAATCTCTTCTCTCTCTCTCTCTCTCTCTCCTCTCTCCTCTCTCTCTCTCTCTCCTGTGTCAAATATGTTCAGACCCTACTGGATTTTAAACAATATTTTCGATCTTTCCCCAAATAAATTTGCCTCTCATAACACATGGCAATCAAACAATTTAATATAAAATTATTAATTGCTGCAACAAACGCTTTATCCAATCCCAACAACAAATTAGACCAAGACACTTGTTTGTTCATGAATAAACATGATTATTGTCTGGTTCAGACTCGAACATTGTGGCTGTCAGTGTCTGAAACACCCGACCCGCCTCCGGTACGCTCAAGGACGGCATGGGCAAATGCGCCAGACATATTTGGTGTCTGTGGGAAGGTTGTCTTTGTTTATATACAACATTTTCTGAAAAAAGCTTTCCAGTTCCAGGCACACATCCACCACGCTTTGAGATGGAGCTTGATCAAGCCCCCTTTGTCTTTTTGCAAGATCAGACCATGGCTTGGCGTGACTACCATCAACTGCCTTCACGGGAAAGAGCTGCTCGGCATTCAGGACATCCCATGTTTTTTTCCACCATTTTGGTTACGAAACCAGCAATGTAACCAACGGCAGACTCCCTGTATATGGACAAATCAGGCAAGCAAGTCAGGAATGTCCTCCAGATCATCACTGGCGTCACTGGACTCAACAAGATGGTAACGACGAGCTACCAAAATGTCCTGACTCTCGTCATCTGCGCCGTCCTAATAGTGTTGACAGATGCTGCCGTTTTCCAACACTGTTGTGGCATCTTGTGGTGTCACGTTTCCTGTCAGAATCCTGACATCATGTCTTAGCATCAATCTCTTGTAGGCGGCAACGAATTGTCGGACAGTGGGATTTGTTGTTGCATCCTCCGTGTGCCCGGACAGCACCAAAAAAAGAGCTCCAGGTGATCCTGGGAGAGAACTTGTAGGTCAACAAGTAATCCAAAGGTTTGTCTACGCCAACATACAGTTTGTTACATGGCCTGAGTACTTTTGATGGCTGCCAGGAAAACCAATGAAGGCTGTTTTCTTGGGCGTGGTATACATCAAGTTGCCAGCAATATTACTCAACGATTTCATGTAGTGGAAGGCAGTATCCAGAAACTCCATTGTAGAGCAGTCCCGTTTGGCAGATCAGGTTTTAAGGCACCTTTCATGCCTTTGGCAAACAAGTTCCTGGAATTGAGAACATCAAACAGCTGGTCTACCATGCGGATGAAAGTGACGGTGCCCTCGACATTCTCAAATGCATCCAGTTGGAGGCCATCTCGACAGAATTCGAGTGCATCTGCCACACTTCGACTCAGCGTTTGAGCGGCCAACTTCACTTCATCTTCTGAGCTTGCCAACACAAGTGGGCTTCTTTCAACTTGTTGGCAAGATGAAGACCCTCGTGCTCCTGTATTTCATGCAGTTCCTGCAAATACAGCCATCTTATAATTTTGCCTTGCCCGTCTTTGAGCAGACCACAACTGCCACAGCGCGTTTTCTCAGTAGCTTCACATGTGACAAACGTCCAGCATGATGTATATTTTGTCTCCAGTTGATGGATGATGTTTGAAGCTTGGGTCAAGTGGTTGGGATCCATAGAAGCGCCAAGTTCTTTCAGCATGGACATATGACATGATGGACCGTCACAGGTTAGGGCAATGACTTTGACCCCTACATCTGCAAGTTGGTGAAGGCACTGGCGAATTAAGTTTGCTCTTTCTGTACCTGATAAGCCATGCAGGAGAAAATATCCCACAGGGACTTTCCATGATCCATTTACGCAGACAACCATGAAAACCTAAGGCTTCGGTTGCAGGTGGAGCACTGTCATCGGTCATCTCGTTGCCTATGTCCACAAATCCTCCCGACTGCTTCCCATCCCATTCAATGTGCTTTTTTGATTGACATTTCATCAATCATGAGCGAGCAAAGCACTTCCTTTCCACCTTTTCTTTGCTTCCTCCACCTTCCCTTTCAAGGACTGCATAACTTCTTTGCTGAATCCCTGCCCTTGCCGTCCACTGTTTGAAAGCCAACGCCTGATCGTTTCTACGTGTGGGAGACAAAAGTCAAACGTTTTCCCTGACGTAATTGTATGCTTTAGTGGAGTAAACTGCAAAAGTAAGGGCAAACGCTTTTTAGGGCAGGGTGAGATAGCTTTTATCTTTTGGAGACGTGTTTTTCATCAGCCGTTTCATCACTTGAAGTGGTACACCAGAAACTGTCGCTTCTAAACATTTCAGCGCACGATTCAGACACTAATGTTTGTTTTTTTTCAAGCTCTGTACGACTTCATTTAGAGAGGTGACTTTGCAACGAAGACGGTGACTTTTCCTTTGCAAGGACTGTTTTTTTTTTCCTACAGCTTTTCTACGGTTTCTTCTGCTTCTGCATGTTCAAGTTGTCTCTTTAATTTACGGGGACTGCCTGTTATACAATATGAATGGTCAGAAAACGTGTTTTGCGCGCGGAAGCGCTGTTGTGATCTGGCTCCTGGCTTGTTGATGGCAGTTTGTGCAGAGGAATCGTCAGAAGTCAAAGTGTCTGGCATCTGGTTCCTGACTGCTGGGGGCTTTCCCGTTGCTTTGGTACCTGAAATCAGCATTTTTTTTTATTAAGAGAAGCAAAGAGACAGAGAAGACGAGAGGGAGAACACAAGACCAGAGAGAGCTCGGAGAGAGATGAGTCTAGGAGAGGTAGAGACGTAGAGAGAGAGAGAGAGCGAGAGAGAGAGAGAGGAATACATAGAATAATACCTGCAACAGTCACGGTGATGATGATGATGATGATAATTATTACTACGAGTATAAGCAGCAGCATGTGACTGTACTATAGAGTGGGTGCTTTGAATGTGTATACAACTGTGTGTGCCCATAAAACAATATTATATGCCCTGCGTCAATATTACCTTTTGCAGATGCGTCGGTCGGAAAATTGAAGATTGTGGGTATGGCAGTTGCTTTTGAGCCTGATGGTCTGACCAGTCCGTATCAAAACAGGACTCCTCAAAGTGATCTGCACATATCTCTTGGAGTGATCTGGTCACGTGAAAAATTATCTCTTCGGATGGCTGTAATCCATTCCTTTCGCCTCTGTGCATCCATTTTGGAAACCTGAAAACACAACGCAACATCCCAATCAAGCTTCTAACACATCAATCAATCCTTTTAACTTAAGAAATCTTACATCTTTCGGGTCTATCGTTTTCTTTTTACATGTATAATCTGATTCAGTTCAAGTAATAGTTATATCAAAGAAAAAAGTTTCACTTATATTATTATCATTGCCGCTTATCTCTATACAACAAAGGCCGGCATAGTCAGTTCAGATCTAAGACATACAGTTTTATAAATTCACTTTTTTCCTGAAATGTGGTCTGCTGTAACTGAGCGCGGCAAGGTTAGCTACTTTGTATCAGCCATCCTTAAAAATATAAACATTATAACTGTCAACTTTAGTTTACTGGTAGGCCTTAATCTTAGTGATCAGTAATATGTTTGATGTTTCCACTGAGCTCTACAATACGAGGCAAAGAATGATATTGACTAACATATTTCTCAAGTTAACACTCTAAAAGAGAAACAACGGAGTTTTTACATTCTCATTGTTGATACTTACAGGTGGAATGATTTTCCTTTTGTTTTCCTATTTGAGCAGCCCCAAGCCACACAATACGTTTCCAGACACTCTTTGAAGCAGCTAAATCGGCTTTCTGAAAAAAAAAAAAAAAAAAATCAATTTTAGATCTCGTCGCTCTCTCTCTCTCTCTCTCTTCTCGCCGCTCTGTTATTCATCCCCCCCCCCCCCCCCCCCCACACACACACACAAACGCACCCACTCGCACATTTTTTGCCTCTCCTATTGTCTAGTCTTTTATCT
Source organism: Conus betulinus (assembly GCA_016801955.1). Classification (NCBI taxonomy): domain Eukaryota; kingdom Metazoa; phylum Mollusca; class Gastropoda; order Neogastropoda; family Conidae; genus Conus; species Conus betulinus. Next base: position 59,844 of record JADBJO010012039.1, read on the forward strand.
GCCCCCCCCCCCCCCCCCCCCCCCCCCGCTCCCTCCCCCGCCCCTACTCACATTCACAGCCACTTGCAGTGAAAAATAGGCTACGTGCCACCGTACACACAGTGCCACCGTAGCACACAGTAACCAGCTAGCACAGAGCAGCAGGAGAGAGAGAGAGAAGAGAGAGAGAGAGAGAGAGAGATTAAATTAGTCATTCTGGCTGCTGACCAGCGAAAGAAAAGTATGCTATACTTTAATTAACTTACCAAAGACTTGGAAAAACGTGGATCAGCAGAGCGCGATCGCTAGACAAGCAAACCGAAACCAGCCAAGTGAAGGGTCCTGGCAATATGGCGGCACGCGGCCCCGGGCTGAAGCTGATAAGGACCGTCTGTTGGGCTTTTTGAAATGATACACGAAATCAAGCACTTAATACATCACTTAGCGAGCCAAAGACACTCAGTGTTACTTTTTATTAGATTCCATCTCCCGTCCTGTGGAATTCTCTCTAATGAACAGTTAGATCAAGCAGCCCAAGAGTGCAGCACACACAACGCTGCAGGGACAATTAACTAACGTAATGTTAAGTTAGATCTACATGAATATTATACATACGTTGACAAGTTAGCAAAGGATCATTTTGTTGACAAATTGAAGACCTTAGATATACATAATTCGCATAATTGTGGTAAAAGCTTTGTGACACACTGCATTCGGATACAATAATTAAGGAGAGTTTTTAGTCAAAATCAAATCCAGATCAATTACGTCTTTAATGTTTTAAGATTCGTCTAAACCCTCAAAACAGAATTTTGTAAAGGTATTAATGTGGTTTGTAGGGGGTCAAATTAGGTCCTACATCATCTGC
>JADBJO010012040.1:0-15000 GCA_016801955.1 Conus betulinus
GATTCAGCGTGTTTACAGGCTAGTCACTGTTTTTCATAAGCCTGCTATCAAGTTTTCAGGTCAAGGCAAGACTCTGGCTGGGGGCTTGTTTTGTTTGATTAAGAATTGACTTTGTGCCTTAGGTTAGAGAGCTCCAAATGAATGTTTCCAATTCTCTTTTTATTTTATTGACAAGACTTTGTTGGGTTTAACTAGAGGATGTGTTTTATATGGTTTGTTCATATGTGCCACCTGAAGGTTTTCACCATATTTACGCTTATTTTGACGTTGAATAATGGCATTCTTTCTCTTGAAGAATGTCTTACTGATTGCATGCTTTGATTTGAATGATGTGCACATAATCTTGTCAGGTGATCTGAACGCAGAACAGGCTAATGTTCTCAAGATATTTTTGACATGTATGATACTTACAGTTTTGAATTTGATAGTTGCTCTGATTAATTAGAAAGGAAATCTTCAGATTTTGCCTTCTTGTAATTTTAATTGTTTCAGAGAGGTTAGAATCTGACCATTTACCTGTCGAATTTCATTTGGAATGCCTAAACTTAACGCTGTGTCTTTAAGTGTTGAAAATCACTGTGAGGTGATGAAAAGTTTGTGTGGAACCCTTCTTTTGAACCAACGTACGTCCATACAATGCAGTCGGTTGAAGTATTATCATTACTCGATGATGCTATAAATATGATTGATCGTGATTGTAATGAAGCCTTGAATATGTTTGTTGCATGTCTTAAAACTCACGCTGGTTGTCTGAAAAAGCGAATTTGTTTGAACAAAATGAGTGAAAAAAGTGATTGGTACGATGATGAGTGTAAAAATAAGTAAATCAAAAGCTAAAGGATTGCTGAGTACATTCCTGCGGACGAAGGATGCTACTGATCGCGTTGTCTACTGTATAGCCAGGAGGGAGTATTAAAAAAATCTTCTAAATTTAAAAGAAAACAACATAAGATTCATTGTTAGGATCGCTAATTGCATCAGTTAATGATCAAAAACAGTTTTTGGGAAAATGTGCACAGAGTCTCCTTTAAAAGAAAGCAGCCATATAATGATATTAACAATAGTTGACTGGTATAATCACTTAAAAAATTACTGGAAACAAATTTACAAACAGAAGATTCTTGTATAATTGATAACTGCGACGTTGACAATAGTGACACTAGTGGCGCTAACGTTAATAATAACGAGAATGACGATGACGGTTCTATGAACCGCCCAATATCTAGAGAAGAAGTGTCATTAGCGATAAGGAAGTTAAAGAATGTAAGTCAGCTGGTCCAGACGGAATTATTGGGGAGATGTTAAAGCACGCTGGGAATCGCGTTGTTGACTTCTTTGTTAACTTTTTTAATACTTTGTTTGATAAGGGAATCTTCCCAGATAAGTGGACGGGAAAGTATTGTACTACCTTTATTCAAAAAGGTGATAAAGATGATCCTAATAATTACAGAGGAATATCGCTATCAGATACAGCAGTAAACTCTATAGTTTCTATTGTAAACAACAGGATTCAGGAATGGATTGATTTGCATAACATTACTGGGGAACAACAAGCGGGATTTTAAAAGAGGTTACTCTACTACCGATCATATGTACAACATTACTAGCTTTAGTTCAGAAGCAGTTTTGTCTTAACCGCAAACTCTATGTTGCTTTTATTGATTTTGAAAAAGCTTTTGACTCTATTGAAAGAAACTTATTATGGCGCTATTCTTTTGAAAAATGGATTAAAGGAAAACTTTTTCCGATGTATCCACAGCATGTATGGTTACAGTCAGAACTAGAATTCGTTCCGGTTCAAAACTGACAGACTTTATAAATTGTGCCCGAGGGGTAAAACAAGGTGATGTTACTAGTCCAGTGTTGTTCTCTTTATTTATAAATGAATTAGCGTTGGAAGTAATTAGAAATGGGAAACATGGTGCTACATTTACGTGTGATTACTTTGAAATATTTATATTACTTTTGGCAGATGATGTGCTCTCTTGTCTGAAACAATAGTTGGGTTACAGACACAATTAAACAGCCTATATAGTGCAGCATCACGACTCCACCTAAAGCTCAATATGAATAAAAGCAATATAGTCGTTTTTAGGAAAGGTGGATACCTAGCAGCGAGAGAACATTGGTCTTACAATGGAATCCTATACCCGTTGTTAATGTTTATAAGTATTTAGGTATTCATTTTTCAACAAGATTGAGTTTTACTGTGTCGTGTCAAAATCTTGCCAGCAGGGCGAAACATGCGATGTTAAGTATACTGCAAAAAATTATTTAAATTAAACTGCAGTTCCCTGTTTGTATACCTTAAATTATTTGAACGCACAAGTACAACCAATTGTTCAATATGGGGCTGAATTGTGGGGATTAAGTAGTGCAGCTCGACACTGTTCGATTTGGATTCTCGTGACAAAACCAACTGGGTATCCGATATTCGTTGTAAATTGTATTCATTTGGTTTTGGGTATGTATGGCTAAACCAAGGTGCTGAGGGAATAAATCAGTTCCTTACTGCTTTTAAGGAAAGATTGGTTCTTTGTAGATGGCAAGAATGGGACCTTCACATTAAGAACAGTGAAAGATTTAGTTTCTATAATACTTTTTGCACAATAGCTGCTGATATAGACGCATTTGAAACTGAACTTAGACAGGCACCTGAAAATCATTACGACAAAATTTAGACTTGGCGTTTCGGAAATCGCTGTCCATAAGTTTTCGTTACAAACAACACACACACCAGTTGATTTAATTTGTCCATTGTGCAAACAAGCCACAGAAGATGAGGTGCATTTTGTTTTGTGTTGTCCCGTTCTAAAGGATTTAAGAGTAAGGTATCTACATCTAAAGTACTATAAATATCCGAATCTGTTTCGTCTTTGATTACTTCTAGCATCAAATAACGAAAGAACAACTAAAAATCTGTCCATCTATCTATATAAAGCGTTTAAGATACGTTGTGTGTATTTCTTAGTGTATCAATTTTGATCAGTTATATTGTATTTATATTTTTTTGAAACGATTCGATAATGGTGAAGACGACGAAGACGATGACGACGACGACGACGACGAGAAGGAAGAGGAGGAAGGAGACTGAGAGGAGCGACGACGCCTCAAGAGAGATGAACGACAAACGAAATGGCATGAGCATAACGTGAGGATGAACGATAGACAGGAACGGATTTGCTTAAAACCATTTTGAACGGAGAAACGTGGAGACGACGACAAGGACTGGAGAAGAATCACTGATGGACCGGAAGGGAAGAAGAGAACGCCAGAACAGTAAATGAATGATGGGTCTGCGTGTTAACGAAAAGATCTGAGGCTGATGACTGACTGAGCGAACACGAAAGTGGTGTGTGATTAATGGCTGAACTTTAAGCATGACAAATGACGGACGGGAGAAAATAGGAGAACGAGGTAATTGTGATTTGAATGGCAGACAGAAGAAACGGATAATCCAAGTGTGGTGAATGACGAGGAGGAAGGATGAATGGAAATGGGATGAAAGTGAATGATGGACGGAACGAGGAGAGAAGAACATGCTGAATGGTGAATGTTAGACGGAATGAAAATAAGACTGTGACAGCTTGGAGAAACACCTGGATGACAACGACACAAAAAAGCTTTAAATCTGAGAAAAAAAAAATGAACAACGTGCATTCGGCTAACTGTCTCACACAGAATGAAAACGTAGAAGAAGTTTGATTTGAGCTCTACAACAAACAGAGCAAAAGAGATCAAAGTATGCTAATACATAGTTCAGGATTCATTATATGGAGATGATTTTCCAACACAATGACGAAGTCATGGTACAAGTAGTGAAGTCGCTGAAACATGACAAGGCTGCAAGCATTGACAACGTCTCTGCAGAACACTCGAATATGGCGGAAAGGCAGTAACTGATACATGAACTTCCATCTGCAATAAACCTGTCACAGACTCGATCACTAATTGTCACACTTCCTAAGAGAAAAAATCCTCAATACTGCCAGAACAAACTCAAGATCAGTTACTTCAGCAATGTATGCAACGTAATGTTCAAAAGCAGACAGACACCGCTGTGGTTGAGGGGCTGAAGTATCATCGAACAGATCGTCGCCAAAAACACCTGCAACACCAGGAGTTCCATCATGTCTTCACAGACTTCAAAGAGGCGTTTGACAGAGTTGGTCCCGAGCTGCTATGGGCCGTTATGAAGAAATTTGATCCAGGACAAAGTTAATCAACAACATCCAGCAAGTATACGTCAAAGTGACCAGTGCAGCACTGACAAAGGGCGCTGCTGGAAAGTGGTCCCACATATCAGTTAGGATTCGTCAGGGCCCCTTTACTCTCCAACGAACTTTTCACTTTGCGGGTAACTTCGGTGGCCTGGTGAGCACTGAACAATAACTTACCAAGCTTGTTAAAACACTGGATGAAGCATCTAAGAGACATAGTATAGATATCAATACAGAGAAGACAAAGCTAATGGCCAGCCACATCACCACTCCCCCTGTACTGATATAGCCATGGATAGAAGCTAGGAATTGTTAAACAGTTTCATACATCTAGGATTTATTTTCAGCGATGGCGGAATTTAAATCAGATATCATCTGAAGAGCAGCAAAGGCATCCGTTGTGCGCAGACTGAACCCTGTAATGGAAAGACAATCACATCTCAGTGAAAAACAAATATGGCCCCTTGTATGTACGGGTGTATTTCATTCTCCTTTATACAGACGCGACATGGACCTGAAAGAAAGAACCCAACCATAGAAATGTGGTGTCATTGCAAGATACTGCACATAAGATATACTGATCATTTTACCATTGAATATGTGCACTAGACCATGAAACAGCGCATCGGGCCATACGAAAATTTGCTGACACCAGCAAAGGAAAGAAACTAATTGGCACTGTCATGAAGATCCAACGGCCCCGCTAAAATAATCATCCAGGAAAGAGGTGAAGGGGCGAGACCAAGGAGACGATAGAAAAAAAAAAAAAAAGCCTGACAGCATTGCAGAATGGACAGGGAAAACCGTCTGCAGAGCCTAAAGGCCTCGGAGCACAACCGACAGAATTGGAAGAATCTGGTGATGAGTTCTTCAGTGCGCTGCCCCATTGACTTTACACGGACCTAGGAAAAAGAAGTCGACATCAGTGATACCAGACAAAATCATTTCTTGTGTTTTTTCAAATAATTTGGAAATAATCCCAAATGTGCGCGTGATTCTAGGATTGAGCCATCTTTTTTTTTTTTTTCTTTTTGATAACTTGGATACACGACTTTTGTATGTTCCCAAGTCTAAGAACATAAAAATACTTACGCTATCATCTTTCTCGAATATGATAAAATGTTAATGTGTTCACCTGTCGTCAGTACAACATATATAACCATTATCAAACTTGAACTGTCAGTTCTCTAAGTGTTGGACCTGATGAAACAGATGAAAAGAAAAAAAAAAATCGCATTTGTTTGCAGAGTTCATTGCATAATTTCTAACTGGCTGGGGAGAGACAGCTCTTTTTCCAGATACCCGTTGCCAGTCTAAGAATACTTTGTTTTTTGATTCAAGACAAAAGACTTCGTATAAAAACGATCAGTTTTTTGACAACTTGTCTTATTCTGAAAGAGACAGTAAGACAGTTTCATGGTATGAATTCATATATTTGTATATACCAGATTTCCATGAGCTAACTGAATAGCTCTACCGTCTCTAGATTGTATTTTATCCCAAAGCTGTGCAAGACTGATTAATAAACTTCTTATTCATAAATCATTTTGATCGGATGAGTCTTTGTGACTGCGATAACGGAGGTTTATTGTTTTTAATTGTATCTTGATCCTATGGTTAAGCATCAACTAATGTTAAAAAATTTGACCCTTTCCTTGCTATCACGATGAAATTCTCAGTATGAAATTGTCAGTGTAATGACTAGTCAAGTGAGTATCCAAAAAGTTCGTCTTGTGAACGTTGTAAAGTTTTTGTCATCTGATACTTGATGTTTAAACAATGATGTCGGGTCTCCCCGTTTTAAAAATCGTTTGTTTTTTCTCTCCCGACTGTGCAAACACACTTCATTTCATGTACATGTTTTATGCATCTGCTCGTCGCCTTTGATAGATAATTTGTGCATAATTTACAGCCCCAACCTTCTCAGATTTGCATTTGTCTAGATGGAAATAACGTCTGAATTTTGTACAATATGCATGTCTTTTTGATAGTATGTTAGGTAGGTCGTAAGTAGGAGTAGCACACACAACAACTTAAGTTATAATGACACACAGAAGGGTATGCGTATTCTGAAAAAAAGAATATGCTAGACTTTGCTGACTCTTACACTTTTATATTCTCCAAATACTGACATTACGAAACTTCGTTCACTGTACTAGTTTTTCACAGTTTAGAACAGTTTTGCAAATTATTTCTTATTGTTAGCATTTAATGATAAATACGACGATGTATCACTATAACACAACAGAGAATAGTAAAAGCAGGCTATATGACCTAGTGAAATAGTACTAGTCGTCAAAACTAAAACACATTTCATTTGAAAAGTTACATATACATACTCTCCCCGCCCCGTTCCTCGACACCTTTCCCATCCCCAGCGCGGACAAATGCACACACACACACAACCTGCGGACGCACGCGCAAACATATACATACAAGCGAAAGCGCCCGCTCGCGAGCGCGCCCGTACACATGAATATACGCAACTATGCGTGCGAACACGCACTAATATAATTAATATACAGCCACGCGCGCGTGCACGCAATACGCACATGTCACACACACCACACACACACACACACACACACACACACACACACACACACACACCCACACCCACCCACCACCACCAACACCCACCAAACCTGCGCGGACACACAGACACACAGGCACGCGCATACATATACACACACACGCGCAAGCGCGCGCTCACGCACGCGAACGTTCATGTGGACATTTACAATTATGGACAGACACAACACGCATGTACACATACACATGCGCGCGCCGCGCGTGCGCGCACACACACATACATATTCAACCATGAGCGCGCGCACGCAAGACGTACGCGTTACACACACACGCACGGGCACGCACCCGCGCGCGCGTTCGCGCGCGTACAACGCGTACACACACCACACACACACACCACACACACACACACACACACACACACTTACTCACTCATTCACTCATTCACACTATCTCTCTCTCTCTCTCTCTCTCTCTCTCTCTCTCTCCTCTCCTCTCTCTCTCACACACACACACACACACACACACACACACACACCACACACACACCACACACACACACACCACAACACCAAACATGCGCGGACACACAGACACCCACACACACGGACGCACGCGCACACATAGTAATCCATCGATGAATGGAAAGGTGAAGGAAGCGAAAGAACAACAAATGCCGGACGTAATCAGAAAAGAAGGAGAGAATGACGAATGACAGACGAAATTAGAAGAGAAAGTGGGGGTGGTGAATGACGAAGTGAAGAGGATGACGAGAAAATGATGAAAATGCTAGACTGAATGAAACGTGAAAATGATGAATGTTTGGACTTGCGACATGATACATGTCGGACAGGGAAACATGAGAACAAAGCATTTTGGAGTGGGAGGAACCGATAGAATAACCAATGTTGGATGGATAAAAACGCGAGAATAACGAATGTTTTACCAGGGAAAAGTTGAGAATGATAAATGTTTGACTGGGAAAAATGGTGAAAATAACGAATGTCAATTGGGAAAAGGGTGAAATAATGAATACTGGACCGAGGCACACGTGGGAATGATGAATACTGGATGGAAGAAACGTGAAAAAGAAACACTTCGGAGTGGCGGAAAACGTGGAACCATTCATGCTGGGCGGGGGAAATGTTAAGAACGATGAATGTTGGAGGCGGAGTGTGTGAGAACGATGAATGTTGGAGTAGGATGTGAGAATGTTTGGTGTAGGATGTTGTAGTAGAATGTGAGAATGATGAATGATTGAATAGGTAAGAACGACAGTGTAGAATGTTAAGAAAAAGGTGGACGAGTGTGGAGAAGGAAGGAAGGGGGGGGGGGGGTGACAATGAATAATACTCGACTGAGGAACACGTAAGAATGGTGAAAACTGGACTGCAGGGTAAGGTGAGAAGGCTGAATGATGGGGTAGGGTAAAACATGCGAATGTTGGACGGGAGGGTGTGTGTGTGAGTGAGTGTGTGTGTGGAAGGGGGGGGGGTGGGAAGGAGGGAGATTGAAAACGATGAATATTGGACTGGATGGAAAACTTGAGAATTACCAAGAGGGGACATGGGGAAAGGTGAGAACAATGAATGTTGAGGGGGGGGGGGGGGGGGGGGGGCGTGATAATGAGGAATGTTGGACTGAGGAAAAAGCAATAATGATGAATATTAGACTGGGATGGGTGGGGGGGGGGGGGGGGGGGAGGGGCACCCTGGGGAATGGGGTGGGGAAGACGCGAGAAGGTGAATGCTAGACGGAAGAAAACTGTGAGAACAATAAATGGAAGTGTGGTGTGACGCTGATGCACGAAAGAGGATGAGGAAAGTGAAGGAAAGAGAGATGGCGAGCGTGATGGCAGTGATGAAAACAGATAGCGACAGAGTAATGGTGGGCACAACCACCACAGAATGACAAAACCAAATAAATCTTAAGTGTAATTAATGGTGAACCACCAAGAAAAATTTGTCTTGTGATTCGTTTGTCTATGTTTTCTTAGCGGTTCGCTATTAATTAATTACATTAAAGATTTGTTTAGATTTCTTTCTGCAGTCACCTCACTTGGCAACTAAAATCAATAACTTTTGGAATATATACAGGGCCATGTTTTATGGACAAAGACATGAAATTTGTGAAGATACCTTAAAGACTTACTCGGGTATGGAAAAAATTATTTTTTGTAGCATTTAAATGTGTTGGAAGGGGGAATTGTGTGTGTGTGTGTGTACTTCGTTTTATTAATCGGAGTTCAACAAAGTAAGAGGATTTTTTTGGTGCACCCAGTGTGACCTAACCTTGTCACCTTATGAAAGAAGTTTAGCCACCATATTGTGAATTGATTGTGTTCTTCCTTCAGTTTTAAAGATGTCAACAGTTTAGTTGTCGTGATGATTTTTTTGTTTGTTTTTCATTTTCAAGACGCAGTTTTTTTTCAAGGTGTGAGAAATTTTCTCAGTGTGAATTTTGACAGCCCTAAAAAGGCCCTGTGAGGTTGGTTGGCCTGTAATGTTTTAAAACCAGAAAATGCCGGGAAAAGGAATCCACCTTGTGCTGCTGATAGTTACTACAAGTCACTCCGGAGAACGCAGAGTTCTGTCAACCTCAAGCGCACGCTGGATTCGGGTTGCAATTTGAACAATTCTAAATCTTAAAAAGTATGAAGATATTAAGATATCCAATAAGCTGTGTGTGTGTGTGTGTGTGTGTGTGTGTGTGTGCGCGTGCGCGTGCGCGCATGCACACGTGTTCCATTGAAATCCATGCACTATTTACGAATATGTTTAATGTCAAGAAGTGTCCTGCCTTGAAATGCTAAAGAAAGAGTTAAAATTCCTAATTCCATCCTTCGAAGTGGATCCACACCAGAAATGAACTGGTTCATACTTTGGCACATTCCACCTTCTTACAATGTTTCAACAACATAGGTTCAAAAGATTTTGTCTAATCTGGATGACAAACCTTCAAAGCAATGACAGACATTGGTTGAAACATCTCCTAGTCAGTAGTGTCCAGGTCTATTTGGTGATGAAAGAGTGAAGCATTTGTGTGTGTGTGTGTGTGTGATGAGGGGGGGGGGGGGGGGGGGAGGCGACTTTCTTTGGCAATGAGAGAAAGTGAATTTCAAAGGCAATGAAATTTGAAAGGTGAATACTTCCACTCTATGGACCATAGAAAGTGCATAAGTGTTATCTGTTAACTGGTCATGCCTATTTGAAATTATTCCACTCCTTCCCTTTGTTTTAAACATTACATTTGTAGTTCACGCCGATATTGATTATATGATGTCTGGTCCCTTGGCCTTCAGTGTTGCCTTTTCAAAATGAGATGGTCATATGTGATGTTGTTACCTGTTGAAATCTTGTTACTGCGTAGATCTGCATGTTTGCAATATATGCAAGGTAAATGCATCTTAGTAACATACATATGTTCATTACTTCACTGAAATGCCAGTGATCAAAGTCCATGTCAGTAACTTTCATTTTCTCGTTTCATCTGATTCTTCCACAAGTGTTACATTTTTGAAATTGTGCTCTTATCTTAGTTGTATGGGTTCTGTTAATTATGTTTCCATGTTCTAGAATTTAGTAGTTCTCATGTTTCGTGTTAAGAAAGATGTAAATTTGATTGATTTTGTTTTTCTTTGATTTTGCTGGAAAGTATTGTTTTGTGCATTTTGTATGTCTTTCTTGTGACGTTTGATGACTTTTTAAACAATTCAAATGTGTCTTCTTAAAGAAATACTACTTTTACTCCTTCATATGTATGTTTGCTTTTATTTTTGGTTTGTATGGTGTTTTTATGACCTGTTAACATGAATATGTTAGAGTTTTTACGTTGGGTTGAAAGAAAAAAAAAGTGTGCGGGTTTTGTTAATTAGAAATATGAATGCTGTGTCCTCATATAACATTTACTAGCAAAAGAAAAAGAATACCTTTGCTGAGTTGTGGAAACTCTTGTCCCTCTATTATGGCTATTTGTATTTTACTATTGATATTTTGTGTGTAGAGTCTGAAGCATTCCCCACTCTGTTGGGAGTGTTCTGATAATGTTTGCTATTTCTCCAACATTATCATCTCATTCATCATAGTGTGAGTATTTGATAGCAGATATCTATAACTGTATGTTAAGTTTTAAAAGTGAACATATTCAAATTATTCTGTGTTTTGAAAGCTCTGTGAAAATGAGTGTTGGGGAGAGAGTGTGTGTGTGTGGGTGTGTCGGGGGGGGGGGGGGGGGGGGGGGGGCAAACAATGTAAACCAAGAAACCCCAAGTGAAAAAAATCTGATTGTGTATATGTGACAGGGAATTTTTTTGATTGGGATTTCATTTGACAGTAAATCCAAGACCGTTTTAGGGAATTTCTATAAGTATTGATTCAGTCAGTAAGATTATGAAATCCCTGGAGTAATAAAGATCATTGGAGCATGAATTGTATGCAGAATAAACACCAGTTAGTGCATGTTACCGTCAATAGTGTCAGAAAAAAAGATGGCAGAGAAAGACAGAAGACATTTTCTTTCTGATGTCTATCCCATATGGACTACACCTATCTTGTTTGTAGCAGAGATCAAGATGAGTTAATGTAGAAAGAAGCTAAACCTGAGTTTGTTAAAACATGTTGATGAGAACCGATAAATGAAAATGTTAAAAAAAAAGAAGGGGGAAAAAAAGGGCAAAGAGAAGCTGATATACTATAGTACAGACTGAATAGTAAAATCAGGAAATCACTGAAACAAATCAGGAATTTCATCGAATATCAGCAATTTCACTGGAATGTATCTTTGTTTTTCGAAATCGAAGTTTCATTTCAGAAATGGTACTTATAAAAAAAAAAACCGTGCTGAGGATGTCCTTGAGCAGAAAGTACTGTCCATGACACAATCGCACTTCTTTGCTGCTTCTGTTTCAACTTACTGTTCACTGTAAGTGACAGGCAGTTTAGGCACTGCTTAGTATCAGTTTACAGTCCATAATTGCTGTGTAGTTGATAGCAGTTAAAAAGGTAGCAAAAGCAAATCTGAATAAACATCCATAAGCAAATCTGAATTAAATATCTATATTCAACTCAGAATTATCTTTTTGCCTAGTTCAGAGTCACTTTAGTCCGTTTCTATAAAATGGAGCACAAAATGTCAAGGATTAAAATTTTTTAGTACAGACAATTTTTTTTGGTTTCCCAGTAAAGTCCTACGATTTCATTTATATAAACTGCTGGGGTTGGGTCAAATCAGTATCTTGTGTGGGTGACTTGGGGGGAAAAAATCGTCCAAATTATTTTGTGCCTTCATACTTTTCTTCGTCCAGTCCATGCTTTCCAAAGCCAGGACATGTCGACATAAACCTGGAATCTAATTTCAAGCTGCACACCGCGCAGATGTCCTGATTCTATGCCCACATCTATTAAAAATTACTGGCAAAGGAAGATGCATACACACACACACACACACTTTATATCATTTGGAATTCTGCAGTAAACAGGTAAACGGTTGTTAGCCTTAAACCATTAAAGCAGAAGAGGCAGTGAACAGGTTTTTAGTTTTGTTGTTGCTGTTGTTGTTAATGTAGTTGCTTATTCATCTTGACTGTGCACATAATTATAGTGGATGATGCTGTGGTACTGGCAATATTACCATCTCATTTGTGCGAGCATCAGCAAGGAACAGTTCTGTGAAATGGCAGTTTCAGTGGCATGCAGATGGGAAAGCCACGTCATATGATAAGCTTCCATTTCTGTCTGGAGTGAGTGTTCAGTACGTGTCTTCTCATATGACAGCCCTGATGGAGAATCAAAAGTTCAGGTCTGTGTCACTCTCTGAAGGTGTTACATACGGTCTTCTTCTTGTGTGTTCAATCCAAGTTGTTCTCATGATTGTAAGACATGTCCTTGTAAAGTCAGATCTCTTTCTCTCTCTCTTGATTTTTTTCTTTAAATGTACTGGTTCCAATTAAATGTATTTTGAGACAAAGTATTTGTGGGGTGACAATATGAGTCTGTTTTGAGTGTGTGGAATGATGAGATTTCATATCCAGTACAATATTTATTTTCTACGGTAAAAGAAGATGCTTGGTTCTCCATCCAGTAGAGTAGGTGGACAAAAGTGAGAGATAGAATGGGAAATACTGTTCCATGCAAACAAATGAGGCATCATGTATTTCCCCAGAAGGAGAGCCATGGCCTCCCTAAAGTACATGTTCCATTATTAAGATCTCTAAGGAAGGTGCAAAATGAAGCTCTCAGGATAATGGGATTCACCCTGCAAGAAAGAGGCAAGTGAGAAGTCAACATCAGCAACTTCATGGTCACACCCAACAACACCCATGGCCACACCCAACAACACCCATGGCCACACCCAACAACACCCAGAGCTGTGTCAAAAAGTCCCTGAACACAAAATGACAACCTACAAAGCTGTGGATCACTCTCACCTTGTGTATGCCTCTAGTGTACAGAACAAAGGAGCTAGAGAAACGTTTAGTGCATTGAGGCTGAAAAGCGCAGGTGAACTTTTTCATAGGTCACTGTCGTTCAACATCGAACATGCCTATGACAAACAATAAAGTGCCCCCACACTGGAAGCAAGAACTGACACCAGCTGGACCGCTGTTTTCAGAATTTAAAATGTACTGCAGCATTCAAGAGTGAAAACCTCCCAATCATTGATGCTGTAAAATCTTACCAGATGAAGGCGAGGGTGTGGCAACAGTACTGCAGGATCGTTTACCGCATAGACCAGCAAAACTTCCTAGGCATCATCAGACACTTGAACATGCTCGGCACAAAAAGTGACCAGACCCCCATTTGCCAGAGCCTTCTTTGGAAGGTTCTGACAGAACTATAAACCACACAAAGTAACTCTGTCACTTTTTTTTCTTTAAAAAACACTGCTGCCAGGAGTTGTGAGCGGGGCTGAGTCAATATCATGGTAGGGCCTCAAATTAGTCCCTGATTAGGCCCTCCCCCCCCCCCCCCCCTCTCTCTCTCTCTCTCTCTCTCTCTCTCTCCCCTCGTCGCAACAGTAAACATCAGACATGTCCACAGTCACTGCTTGAAAGACGCCACCATTGGTCCTTATCCATTTCTTTGATCTCTCACATGCTGGATTCATACATCACATCACCATAAAGTCTTCAGCTGTCATTAAGGTTAGCACCACTGGATGAAACACATTTCCTCCATGAAGTTTGTGGGAAAATTTGGGAATGAACTACAAATATGGCATGACAATTGACAGCCATTCCCATCAACTACTCTCTCTCTCTCTCTCTCTCTCTCTCTCTCTCTCTCTCTCTCTCTCTCACACACACACACACACACACACACACAGACCATAGGCTTATCACCATTTATTGTTACGATGGCTACCTTCATCTCCTCAGCTCCCTCGCCCTCTCACTCCCTTCCTTCCCTCTCTCTGGCTGTCTTCTTCCAAGCTGACAGCTGATAGTGGTGTCTGGGTACTTCTTGGGCCACCCACCCATTTTATAACAAAGGAAGCTGCCACCATCCTGTCTCTCGTCCCCTGTCAGTCCGACTTCCCGGGCAAGATCGGAGCAATGCAATCGCCGTGTCTTCTCAGCTTCTGTCACGTGAATCGTTTGAACTGACTTATGTTTCCTTGCTGCAAGCGTCGGCACGTGTCCTGCAGGTGTATGCATCTTAACTTCGTATGTTAGCATAAAGGTTGAAGACTGTCAGCATCTTAGAAATTGCCATCTCCTATTTATATTAAAAAAAAAAACAACAACAAAGAACAAAAAAAATGCTATCACACTGCATATGTTGGGAAGTGATTGTCTCCTTCCAGATCAACCCCTCTCATCCCCCACCCCCCCCCCCCCCACCCCCTTTCCTTTCAGATGACTAAAAGCCCTCCCCCTTTCTCTATGATGAATTTTATTGGCTGTGTTGTTCCTCTGACCGCCTGTCAATCAGACATCAGAGACAGACGGTACGGGCAGCTTGGCATTCAAAATGGGCGATCAAGCCTCCCCACTCCACTCCCCCGCCACAAGCTCGAGACTGATCACAATCCAGTTCAGTGTGTAAAATTCAATACTGGTGAAAGCCAGAGAGGGAAACGTTCATCTCTCGTACTCCTACACAGATGCTGTTGAATTTCACTGACCATCCCAGAAGAAATGCAAGTCGAAGCAAAGTTTCCAAGTCTTGAGACTATTTACTGCTTATACATATGCCTCAACAGTATAATTGCATTCCAGTACTTTGTAAAATCTGTTAAGATGACCAAT
>JADBJO010012040.1:20000-35000 GCA_016801955.1 Conus betulinus
AGGAACAACCGTCTTGGCTGGGTCTAAACCGTTAGTAATGGCTTTTCTGGTAAACATCGGCCATCATCTGTGACCTATCTTTCTGATATATTCCATAAAAAAGAAAGACCGTCATGGGCCGTTAGAGGCGTAAGTAAGTAACGGTAAACTAACTCGTCGGGCATGATCCATAACCCATAATGAACATACCTGCTAATTTTCACAAAGATCGGCCAAGTACTTTCTGAGACATTTCATAAAAAAGAAAAAAGTTATGGTCCATTACAGCCGTTAGTAACGGCTATAACAGTAAACTAAAACATCGGGCATCATCCGTCGCCTCTAATGAACATACCTACAAATTTTCAGAAAGACTGGCCAAGTACTTTCTGAGATATTCCATAAAGAAGAAAAACCATTATGGGCCATTATAGCCGTTATTTACGGCTGTAACGGTAAACTAAAACATTGGGTATCATCTGTGACCCATAATGAACATACCTACAAATTTTCAGAAAGATCGACAAAGTACTTTCTGAGATATTCTATAAAGAAGAAAAACTGTTATGGGCCGTTATAGCCGTTAGTAACAGCTATAAGGGGGGGTAAACTGAAACATCGGGCATCATCCGTAACCCATAGTGAACATACCTGCCAATTTTCACAAAGATCGGCCAAGTACTTTCGGAGATAATCCATAAAGAAGAAAAACCGCTACAGGCCGTTACAGCCGTTAGTAACGCCTATAACGGTAAACTAAAACATCGGGCACATCCGAGACCCATAATAAACATACATGCTAATTTTCACCAAGATCGGCCAAGTACTTTCGGAGATATTCCATAAAGAAGAAAAACCGTTACAACCGTTACAGACGTTAGTAACGGCTTTAACGGTAAAGTAAAACATCGGGCATTGTTTCGGACCCACAATGAACATACTTACAAATTTTCAGAAAGATCGGCCCAGTACTTTCTGAGATATTCCATAAAGAAGGAAAACCATTACAGGCCGTTACAGCCGTTAGTAACGGCTATAACGGGTAAAAACTAAAACATCGGGCATCCTCCGTGACCCAAAATGAACATACCTGCTAATTTTCACAAAGATCGGCCAAGTACTTTCGGAGATATTCCATAAAGAAGAAAAACCGCTACATGCCGTTACAGCCGTTGGTAACGCCTGTAACAGTAAACTAAAACATCAGGCATTATTCTTGCCCCATAATAAACATACCTACAAAGTTTCAGAAAGATCGGCAAAGTACTTTTTGAGATATTCCATAAAGACGAAAAACTGTTACAGGCTGTTACAGCCGTTAGTAACGGCTATAATGGGATAAACGGCCTCAACCGTGACCCATAATGTTCATACCTGCTAATTTTCACAAAGATCGGCCAAGTACTTTCGGAGATTTTCCATAGAGAAGAAAAACAGCAGCCGCTAGTAACGGTTATAAGGTAAACTAAAACATCGGGCATCATCCTTGCCCCATAATGAACATATCTACAAATTTTCAGAAAGATCGGCCCAGTAGTTTTGTCTGGAGCACATTTTGACCGCGGATGGACGGACGGACTGACAGACACACAGACAGCATTTCTTCGTTTCCATTCTAAAGTACTCCCAGTTCTATAAGAACTGGGAGTACAAAAACGAACTCAGAGACGATTCTAGAAGACCACACATTCACTGCGGGCATTGCGCATTAAGTATTGATGCGACGGAGTGGTGATCAGAACTAAATTTACACACAGCTTAAAGTGAGAGAGAGAGAGAGAGAGAGAGAGAGAGAGAGAGAGAGAGAGAGAGAGAGAGAGAGAGATACACAAACAGGCACATACACGCGCGCGCGCACACGCACACACACACACACACACACACACACACACACACACACACACACACACACACACACACACACACACACACACACACACACACACACACACACACACACACACACACACACACTCCTGTTCTGCTGATTCTGTGCCATTATAGTCAGAGTTTAGAGGTTTCTCTGCAGCTGCTGCTAACCATGTAAACATTTGCTGCATGTGGTGGGTAAACCCAACAAGAAAATCTTAACGTGGGGAGGATTAGAGTCAGCTGGGTTCGAATTTTGCCCAGTAAACACCATTATGGAAAGAGAAGATTAAGCAATGTCATTTTTGTGTGTACGAGAGAGAGAGAGAGAGAGAGAGAGAGAGAGAGAGAGAGAGAGAGAGAGAGAGAGAAGAGAGAGGAAATCAGAGGAAATCTGGTTTGAAAGTAGACGGTGTTGTTGTTGGGAGGGAGGGGGCAAAGAGGGAGGGGGGGAGGAGGGAGAAGGGGAGGAAAAAAAAAAACTTTCACACACACACACACACACACACACACACACACACACGCACACATGTGCGCGCTCCCCACCCTCCCGGCATCACCCCACCCCCACACACCTACCATTATAGAGAGAGAGAGAGAGGGGGGGGGGCGGGGGAGGGGGGAAGCGAGTGGGGGAGAGGGGGGAAAGCACGTTTACATCTCATAAAGATATGCATGCCTTATAGTGTCTAGGCATATATATGATATAAACATACACAACCACAATTTTTTTCAACCTCAAAAATCTTTTTGAAAAACACAAGGGTAGGGTAGTGCTGAAGACCACAAACAAGCTATGTACCCTGTCCTAGCTGCCGGCATGTGAAAAAAAAAAAAAAAAAAAAAAAGAGGACCTCCAACGGTCATTCAGGCAGTATAGCTACAATGGCGACTCCTCCACCTCAGTCCTTGATGTTCAGTCCATGGGGAGTGAGCGTCCCTAGCCTAGAGATCAGAGATGATTCAAGGAATTTACGGTGTATGGCATCTGAGTGGTTTTGGTGAACAGCAGAGACTGACATATGAAACACGCTATGTCCAGGGCTATTGAAATGTGTACCTATGGGGGTGTCCTTATTCAGGTTGACGGCCTGGAGGTGTTCCCTGAATCTGTCATCCAGCGTACGGTAGGTCTCACCACAGTAGAGTTTGGAACAGAGGCTGCATGAAAGAATGTACACAAGGTTGGAAGATCGGCAAGTGAAGGGGGATCTGATGGTGAAACTTTTGCCTGATGGGCCCCTGAAGGTGTTAGTGGTTGTATTTAAAAAGGGGCAGGTTTTGCATCGGGGTTTGTTGCAGCGGTGGTTTCCTGGTGGAGAGCTGCTTGGTGAGTCTTTGTAAGTGGCTCGAACTAGATGATCCCTGAGGTTGGTGTCACGCAGGTATGCCACTAGTGGGGGTTTGTCGAAGGTGGACTTGAGTTTGGGGTCTTTCTGCAGGATGTCAAAGTTTTCACACAGGATGTCTTTAACTAGGAGGTTGTGTGGGTGGTAGGTCAGAGTAAGGACTGGTCGGTCTGACTGATCTTTGTTCTGAGATGGGGTCATGGCCTGAGATCTGGGGGTGCGAAGGGCACGATTGGCGGCATCGATGATCACTGCTTCAGGGTATCCTCGCCTTCTGAAGAAGGAACACATCCAGTTGACCTGCAGTTTGAAGTCATCGTCATTGCTGCTCAGTCTTCTTAGGCGACAGAATTGAGAGTAAGGGATACTCTTCTTGGTAGACTGTGGGTGGCTGGATGTGAACTTGAGGTAAGAATGTGAATCAGTTTCTTTGTAGAATACTGATGTTTTCAGTTGATCTGTGCTGGTGATGGACACTTGGATGTCTAGAAAAGATACAGTTGTTTCAGAGATGGTGTAGGTGAATTTCAGGGCTGGGTGGAATGAAGACACAAAGTGTATGAAATCTAGAAGTTCAGCCTTGGTGCTTGTGGTGATACCTATGATGTCGTCAATGAAGCGTCTGAAGAATGGAGGGATGCGTCCAGGATATGAAGAGAGTATCTGCTCCTCCATGAAACCCACAAAGAGGCATTCGTAACTCGGCCCCATCTTGGTGCCCATAGCCACCCCTCGAGTTTGAACGAAGTGGCAATCACCAAAACAGAACATTTTTTCAGAACTTCTTTTTTATGTTTTTTTTTTTCATAGTTAATTTCTTGTGTGTGTGTGTGTGTGTGTGTGTGTGTGTGTGTGTGTGTGTGTGTGTGTGTGTGTGTGTGTTCGTGGTTAGAATTATTTTTTTTGCTTCTTCATTTCAAATTTATTGATTTATTTGCTACAATGAAAACAGAGACCATAAGACTTATGCAGTTCATGACAGTGCCCAGGGAGAACTTGGCGCGAAACGATGTGGAGTTTTAGGTAAAACAATCAGTCAATTAAAAACACTGGACCAATACATAGATCTACAAAACACATATGAATAGGATAACTTAAAGAGAAGGAAATGGGATAGAGGGAAGGAGAATAGTCATGCAGTGAAATAAAATGTTCAGAACCATTATGAAATGCATTAAAAATATTGTGTGTGGATGTGTTCTGCTTTTTGGCAGTTCATTTGCTCATGTTATGGTCGATACAGACAGACAAAGGAAACCATATCTTGTATGTTAAAATTAGCTTTTTTTGTCCCCCATACACCCACTGACAATGTATACAGCACACACACTATTTGCACATATAAAGGTGGAGATGTCGGGAAGTGATGTATACAACACACACTACTTGTACATATAATGGTGGAGATGTCCGGAAGTGATATATACAGCACACACACTATTTGTACATATAATGGTGGAGATGTGGGCAGGTGATGTACACAGCACACACACACACACTACTTGTACATACAATATTGGAGATGTGGGCAGGTGATGTACACAGCATACACACACACTACTTGTACATATAATGGCAGAGATGTAAGGAGGTGATGTATACAGCACACACTTGTACATATAATGGTGGAGATGTGGGCAGGTGATGTACACAGCACACACACTACTTGTACATATAATGGTGGAGATGCCGGGAGGTGATGTACACAGCACACACACACACACACACACTACTTGTACATATAATGGTGGAGATGTGATGTATACAGCACACACATTACTTGTACATACAATGGTGGAGATGTCGGAAAAACAGGAGAGAGAGAGAGAGAGAGAGAGAGAGAGAGAAGAGAGATTCAGCACTCTCGCCCCACACTCTTATACACTGCATGCACGCAAATGCACTTGTGTGACGTAGAAGGTTGTTCAAGAAGGGAAAAAATAAGAGTGGAGCAGTCATCGCTTTAATGCTATATGCGTTTCTATGAAGTTTTCAATTTTCTGAAGTTCTTTGTGTGACATATTGGGATGAAACTGAAATTCTTTTCACCATTTCATATACCTATATGTTTATTTGTATATTCATTTTTGGTGGATTTAATGTGCTCATTGATAAATTTACTTATACAATTATTTCTTCTCATTACGTTGAACTCTTGTTTGCTTTTTCATTTCAGATGTCCTATGTTTACCGGAGGGAGATAAAGAAACCAGTTTTCATTAAAAACACAAGTCGCATACTTTTTCATTGAATGTTGTGTGTATTTTTTTTTTTCATCTTTTTAAAGTGTGTATTTTGTGTCATATTCTGGTATTCAAGTATGAAGTGAACTGCTGAGAGCAGAGGTATGCATTTTCATTTGGTGTACTGTAACAAGAAGCAACGCCTGCCAGTCACCTTTGAAGGAACCACTCCCTCTTACATCTAAATTTAGGACTATGTGAAATATGATGGAGGCTCACACCTTGATGTGAGTGCTTGAGAGCTCAGAAAGGGCACATCTAAGACGTTTTTTTTTTTTGTATGTATATGTTACAACTTCATTTTTTGGTTGCTTCGTATTTAGCTGTTACAACTTCATCTTTGTATTTAGCTGTTACAACTTCATCTTTGTATTTAGCTGTTACAACTTCATCTTTGTATATATTTAGTTGTTTACAACTTCATCTTTGTATTTAGCTGTTACAACTTCATCTTTGTATTTAGCTGTTACAACTTCATCTTTTGAATGAACAAGACTGTGTGTGATACCAGTGATCATGATGATGATATGGGAGTGATGATGTTCCAGTCTGCTGTTTCTATTCTTGTGTATTTTTTCCCAGAAGAGTGACTGAGGATATTTGTGTTCATTACAGTTTCATGTCAAGCTTGGCTGGGGTCTCCAGTAAGAGACAGTGCTTGTCAAAGTGATCTGCCCCTTATGAAA
Organism: Conus betulinus; assembly: GCA_016801955.1. Taxonomy (NCBI): domain Eukaryota; kingdom Metazoa; phylum Mollusca; class Gastropoda; order Neogastropoda; family Conidae; genus Conus; species Conus betulinus. Next base: position 26,127 of record JADBJO010012040.1, read on the forward strand.
GAGTGTATGACAAATGGCAATACCCGGGTTTGTGTGTTTGGTAGTTCATTACAAGGAGTTTCAGTATTCCATTACATGTATGTTACAATCTGTAACTGACGAACATCTCTGTAACTGTCAAGAAGACAGAGATGGGGGAAAGGTGAGAATTTAAAAAACGCAGACAAGAGAGACAGGGAGTGGGATAGAACAGGAACGACCAGGCTGGGAATAGGGGTAAGAAATCACTAGCAACATTTCTAACATGGGTGTCACTTAACCTATACTCACAGCTCTGCCTTCTGACCCGTCCTTCTGTTGTGCCGCTACGAGGTGGCCGTCGATGAGGTGCCGACGGGAGCTGACGACAGTGAGCAGAGCCTGATTGTATTATGCATCGATTCCAATACCTTTGCTCTGAGCGCACAACTGCCAAGTGCCGAGTCTGGCTCTGGGACAGGATCAGAGGCCGGGTCCAGTGTATACTCTGCTTCTGTCTCGTCAGATAGTGATTCTGCTGGTTCATGTATGTTTTTGTCGAGGATGTGTGTGTGTGTGTGTGTGTGTGGGGGGGGGGGGGGGGGCTGTGTGATGGTATGGTGTGTATAAATGTTGATAGGAAGTGTGTGTGTGTGTGTGTGTGTGTGTGTGTGTGTGTGTGTGTGTGTGTGTGTCATTTATTTAACGTCTTTCCACTAATCGTGATATTAGACGTGTGTGTGTGTGTGTGTGTGTGTGTGTGTGTGTGTGTGTGTGTGTGTGTGTGTGTGTGTGTGTGTGTGTGTGTGTGTGTGTATGCGTGGTATATACGTACATCGATGGGAAATCGTGTGTGTGCATGTGCACATGTGTGTGCACACGCATGTGATATTAGCTTGAGAGAGATTTCTGAGGTTGGAAGTGGGCCACATTAGCCTAAATTCTTAACTTTTAAACTGTTTCAAGTAGTCTGTTTGCTAATGAAATCTCCTTCAGACATTGGATCTAGTAAATTCAATTTGAGATTAAAAGGTGTCACACAAATGGGGGGGGGGGGGGGGGGGGGGGAAGACGCCTGAAGGTGGTGTACATGCATGCACATGCAGACATTTACATGTACAGACATGTATACACACAAACGCATTTTCGTTTCCTTAGAAATCGTAGACAGTCTCAGGGTCCAGAGCTGAATGCCATAGGCAACATGTAATGCAAGGTTTCTGGCGAAGAGTTTTTTGATTTGTTGTGTGTGTATGCTTCAGTGAAGGAGAGGGGACAGGCAGAGAATGTGGTATTTGTGTGCAGCAGATACTCGTTTTGTGGCGTCTCAGACCTATTGAAAAACAGTCAGTATATGCCTGCATGACCGAACGGTTTTTAACATTTTCTGTTTTGACACCTAACCCTTTGTTTTTCCTTTTCTTTCGTCTGAAGAAACTTCACAGTCATCCCCACCCCACCCTCCCCCTTTGGCTGTGTAAATATACTTCTTGTCTGTTGATGGTGTGGTGATTTGGTTCATATTTTTGTTTAACCTTTTTTTTTTCCAAATGCTCAAGTTATTACCTGGATTAGACGCCTCTTTTAACAACTTCGCCCATTTATTCTGTTGTTTGCAGCAGTTGTTAGGAACCAGAAAAGTCATGAAGGAACGAGGTAGAGAAAAGAGAATATTACTTTGACAATAGGATGAGGAAGAAATAATCGCTGAGATGATGTGTGTGGAACGTGTGGGTTTTGATCGAGGGTGTGAGAGAACAAATTGGAAACTGTTGAAAGGCAGGAATTGGGATTTGTATGGAAGCAGGCGTATCATTTTGGACATCAGGTCCCTTGAAAAATACAATGGTCTGAAATTAATGTAACATCTTGGTGTCTTTTTGGTGTTTAGAATGGCAGCGACAGCTTGTTGAGAAGTGTATGGTAATGTTTCTGCCTCAGTGGTGTGAAGGGAACATTATAGGGAACACACAGGGTGAGGGGTATGAAAGGGAGGGGTGAGAGAGAGGGTTCAGTATGCAGTGATGGCATTTTTATTTAATAGGTACAGGGAATGGACTATAACATGTGTATTTATTATGCAGTGATGGCATTTGTATTTAAAAGGTACAGGGAATGGACTATAACATGTGTATTTATTATGCAGTGATGGCATTTGTATTTAAAAGGTACAGGGAAATGGACTATAACATGTGTATTTATTATGCAGTGATGGTATTTGTATTTAAAAGGTACAGGGAATGGACTATAACATGTGTATTTATTATGCAGTGATGGCATTTTTATTTAATAGGTACAGGGAATGGACTATAACATGTATATTTGGTGTGGGTGATATACAATATAAGCTCTGCTTTCCTTTTTATAGGACTGTATCTTCCATCAAGATGTGTGCCATATAAGTGCTGTTTGTTGTGCCTGTGACTGGTTGTACCAACAGCCCAGCTGTGTCAGTACCAGCCGCAGCTAGCTCAGGGGGCAGTGGGTCAGAGCGTGAACGTCCCCATGCCCATGAACCAGCTGCAGGTCATGGCGATGGGGATGATCAAGATCCTGTCCCATTGATGTGTGTGTGTGTGTGTGTGTGTGTGTGTGTGTGTGTGTGTGTGTGTGTGTGTGTGTGTGTGTGTGTGTGTGTGTGTGTGTGTGAACAAGAACAAGAACAATTCTTTATTGCCGTCACCTTTGAAAGATATCTGGCACAAAACATCAACAATAAACAACAACAACAACAACAAAAAGTGCTTCGATTATCTATTTTGCCTGGCTTTGAATGCCTCAAAAACAAAGCTGGCTAAGATTTTTTTTGGTGTTCCCTGGAGTTTAATAGAGTACTTGGTTTGAAGTCGTTGACACAAAATATTCTTTTTCCTGGGTCATCTGTTAGATCTTGCATATGTTCTACTTGTGTCTTTAGTTTCGTTCTTAAGTCATAAAGTATCTACAATTGTCTAAAAAATGAAATTCGTTTTCTATTTCATTACATGCTATACAAAATCTTTGATTTCGTGGTAAACCTGCATAACGACCTTTCTCAACATTTAAGTCATGCGAGCTAACACGCAATTTACATAGTGCTTGTTTTTTTCGTACTGTCCATATATCAGTCAACAAGTAATATGTGTGTGTGTGTGTGTGTGTGTGTGTGTGTGTGTGTGTGTGTGTGTGTGTGTGTGTGTGTGTGTGTATGCATGCGTGTGTGTGTGTGTGTGTGTGTGTGTGTGTGTGTGTGTGTGTGTGTGTGTGTGTGCGTGCGTGCGTGCGTGCGTGCGTGTGTGCGTGTGTGTGTGTGTGTGTGTGTGTGTGTGTGTGTGTGTGTGTGTGTGTGTGTGTGTGTGTGTGTGTGTGTGTGTCTGTCTGTCTGTCTGTCTGTGTGTGCATGCGTGTGCGTGCGTGCGTGTGTGTGTGCATGTGCGTTTGTGTGTGTGTGTATGTATATGCGCGCGCGCGCGCGCGCGCGTGTGTGTGTGTGTGTGTGTGTGTGTGTGTGTGTGTGTGTGTGTGTGTGTGTGTGTGTGTGTGTGTGTGTGTGAAAGGGAGAGAGGGAGGGAGACTCTCTATGTGTTGGACCACATTACTAGCTGTGTCTGGGCGATAAGAAGAATGACAACAGTTGCTACAGGAATGGCTTCTCCATAGCCACCTGCATGGTACTAGAGATGGTCGAAGGTAATGGGTTCCGATCTATATTGTCACTCACAGCTAGCGCTACCAGCAGGCATCACTCATGGTGTGGCCCTATCTACAGAAATGTCATTATGTTCATTGTGCCATCACTGCTTGTTTTTTTTTTTTTTTTTTTTTTTTTTTTTCACATCTCACAGTTCAAAGCTTACTCTGCTATGTCAACAGCAAGTTCATGAAAGGTGCTCGTTTTAAATCCAGATTTTGATCTTCTGGGCGGGCAGCACGTCGTAGGCTATTTTTCTAGCAATACAGCAGTGTTTAAATGGACGTAACAGAAACCACTGTGCAGACATGTTCTCTTGCAAACGTTTGGTGTAGTTGAAAGCCATTTTATAAAACAAAGCTTTATCTACTTGTTCACACTTAATTACATTTCACGCCATTGAAAGCCACACCTGATAAGTATTGTGTCATTACAGCTTGAAGCCTTTGTATAGGAGGGTTTGTTTTCACCTGCTTCTGTTGATTGGTTGGTTTGGTTGTTCATCTGTTGGCAAGAGTAGGCCAAAGGTGCTGAACCGGTTAACCAGACTACACAAAACTTGGTGTGAAGATGGCATATGGACCGGAGACCAACCTATTTACCGTTGGTTTAGTATGCTGTGGGGGAAAAGTAGTAGATTCAGGATCAGTTTTAGCTTGTATGTATGTGTGTGTGTGTGTGTTTGTGTGCGCGCGCGTGCGTGTGTGTGTGTGTCCGTTTCATTTAGAAATGGTACACTGAAAACAAAGATTGGTGGTTAAAGGTTAAGTCTGTATTGAAATATACATCAACTGAAGTTGTAAGAGAGTACATAAAAGAAAAGGGGTAGATGGTGAATGACTATAAACGGCTTTGAACGTGGCACCAGGAAGTGCTGGAGGTGAAGGACGAAGAGCGCCACACGCTGCGCTCATAGCTGGAGGCGGCTGAGAAACAGCTGGACATGCTACAGATGGTGCAGCAACAGATCCTGGTTCAGCAGCCTCCGGCAGCCTCCCCGAACATGCAGTCCCGGCCCCACAGCTTCGTGTCCGTCACCTCCTCCGTCTCTGAGGCTGGGAAGGTCATCACAGACAGTGAGCACGCTGAGGGTGGGCAGTGATCTGTTCTTTTCTTTTGTTGTTTGTTTTTCTTTTAAGTTCTGTTTTGGGTAGGCGGCGAGATCTTGGGGGGTGGGACGGGGGGGTGGAGTGGGGGGTGGGAGGATGATTATAATTTGTGTTGTTTTTGTATATCAAAGTTTCGATCGTGGCTCGTTGTGGCGATTGTTTTTAAGCAGTCATCGGAACCCCGGTGTAACAGCCCATTCTTACCCCCTCTGAAACTTACCCCAGGGTAAGTCTGAGCTAGCGCGCTTTTAGCCCCGGGGTCATTCCAGAACTAGCTGGAACTTACCCCCCCCCCCCCCCCCCACCAAGTTGGAACTCATCCCCCCCCCCCCCCCCCCCCCCCCCAGTCATCTACTTTGTACAAGGTACACAGGCACTCAGGAGACACTAATTGACTGTAACAATAGTTAAAATCTTTGATATACGTTAAAGTGACCAATTGTCAGTGACACTGACCACTGGTTTGTCTGCATTGCACAAGGTATATACAAACACTCATGAGACACTAATTAACTGTAAAATAGTCGAAATATCTGATTTACGTCAGAGTGACCAGTGGTCAGTGGCACTGACCACCAGTCGTCTGCATTGTACAAGGTACACAGGTATTCGGGAGACTATAATTAGCTGTGAAATAGTTTTAAAAATATCAGATTTACGTCATTATGACCAGTAGTCAGTGGCACTGACCACAAGTAAACTACATTGTACAAGGTACACAAGGTCTCGGGAAACACTAATTAGCTGTTAAATAGTCAAAATCTCCGATTTACGTCATAATGACCAGTGGTCAGTGTCACTGACCACTAGTCATCAGCATTGTACAAAGCTTAGGTACACAGGTACTCAAGAGACTCTAAACAGCTGTAAAAGAGGTACAGGAGGCAAACCAGGATGAAGCAACAATGGTACTTGGTCACAACGACACGTGGTCACAACGATATTTTGTCACAACTACGCCTGGTCACATTGACACTTGGTCATATTGGCATGTAGCCGTCTTTCTTTCCCACGCATGCACAGGCGTACTCACACACCCGAATATTGACCCACGCGTGTAAGCTAGCGCGAGAAATGTTAATACGTATCTGTTAGTGAAACAGGGTGTGTGTGGGAGGAGGGGGGTTTGGGAAGTAGGAGGTCCATCTATTGAGAAAAGTCTAGAACTACACTTTGCCTAAACTCAACTGACTGTTTATAGAAAATCAGAGAGGGGATGTAAATATGCAGGCTAACACAATTTTTTTTTAAGGCGGGTGTGCCTGTTGGGAAAAGGCAGAGAAAAGCCCTGGATAACGCTCTCTGTTTGAAGGGTAGGGTGGGTGGAGGAAGATTCCAAATAGTCCTAGACTGACCCTTGGGGGCGGGGGGGAGGTTCAGGCTAGCCCAGACTTACCCCGGAGTAAGTTCCACAGGGGGGTACGAACGGGCTGTTACACCGGTATAGAATTATGAAAAATCACCTCAGGAGTTATTAGACTTCAGCCATGTGTCTGATGTCTCCATTTCATCTGTGGAAATCAGGGCACAAATGGCTCACGTGCACAGAGCCTAGGGCAACGATTGGTTGACTATGTCAAGGAAACCTTATAAATGATTCATGGGCTCATGTACCATGCTTTGATCTACTGTACTTGGGTACACTTAACAGGTTCCTGAAGTGGCTCCATTGACTGCTGTTTTTCTGTTATTCAGGAAGGACTTGCACCGGAGGCAAAGATTTGTTGGAAGCGCGCTTCTTCTTTTTTTTTTTTTTTTTAACACAGTTGCATGCATGTAACGGTTCTTTCATCGTATTGCTGGCTATAATTTATCACAGTGCACAATGCTGATGAAACTTCATTTAACGTTTTGGAATATTGGCAGTTACTGATTTAACAAGCTCTTTTTAATTGATGTTTTTGATGGTTAAAGATGTGATAGTTTCTAGTTCACTATGAAAACAAGCCTCAGTTTACATTCAAGAATATTTGATAGTTACTGAAGTAACAGGTCGGTCGTTTTCATGGTAGTTGTGTTACAGATGTGATAGCTCATTGTTTACAATACTAACAACTGCACAAAAGAACGTTGACGGTAAGGCCTTTGTCACAATGGTATACATGCAGCTGAAACTCGCTTTGAAGGAAACAACAAACTACAGCACCAAGATAACCTTCTCCTGTTGGCTAACCTACAAACAACATGAATTTAAATGCTCAAAAAGAAAAAAAGGGGGGGGGGGGGGGTAAATGTGGGAGACAGCTGCAAAGCATTTGAGGCGAAATTGTGACACACAGGAGAGCAAAAAACATTTTGTTAAGATCTTACATCGGCTGGAAACATTGTTTGTAGGTTGTATCGTGACGAAGTCATTACAGATATGAGGTGGTAGAGATATTACTTTGTCAGTGTTAGTTTAAGACCTAACATCACAGCGTGTGTGATTGCAGCAGACACAGACTTAACATCACAGTGTGTGTGATTGTAGACAGACCTCACATCACAGTGTGCGTGACTGCAGACACAGACTTAACATCACAGTGTGTGTGATTGTAGACAGACCTCACATCACAGTGTGCGTGATTGTAGACAGACCTCACATCACAGTGTGTGTGTGATTGTAGACACAGATCTCACATCACAGTGTGTGTGACTGTAGACAGACCTCATATCACAGTGTGGGTGATTGCAGACACAGACCTCACATCACAGTGTGTGTGACTGCAGACACATACTCACATCACAGTGTGTGATTGCAGACACATACTCACATCACAGTGTGTGTGATTGCAGACACATACTCACATCACAGTGTGTTTGATTATAGACACAGACCTCACATCACAGTGTGCGTGATTGCAGACACACACCTCACATCACAGTGTGTGTGTGATTACAGACAAAGACCTCACATCACATTGTGTGTGTTTGTAGACACACCTCACATCACAGTGTGTGTGATTGCGGACAGACCTCACATCACAGTGTGTGTGATTGCAGACACAGACCTTACATCACAGTGTTTGTGATTGTAGACACACCTCACATCACAGTGTGTGTGATTGTAGACACACCTCACATCACAGTGTGTGTGATTGTAGACACAGACCTCATATCACAGTGTGTGCGATTGCAGACACACCTCATATCACACAGTGTGTGTGATTGCAGACACCTCATATCACAGTGTGTGTGATTGTAGACACAGACCTCACATCACAGTGTGTGATTGCAGACAGACCTCACATCACAGTGTGTGTAATTGTAGACACAGACCTCACATCACAGTGTGTGTGATTGTAGACACACCTCACAACACAGTGTGTGTGATTGTAGACACACCTCACATCACAGTGTGTGTGATTGTAGACAGACCTCACATCACATTGTGTGTGATTGCAGACACAGACCTCACATCACAGTGTGTGTGATTGTAGACACACCTCACAACACAGTGTGTGGATTGCAGACACACCTCACATCACAGTGTGTGTGATTGTAGACACAGACCTCACATCACAGTGTGTGTGATTGTAGACACAGACCTCACATCACAGTGTGTATGATTGTAGACACACCTCACATCACAGTGTGTGTGATTGCAGACACAGACCTCATATCACAGTGTGTATGATTGTAGACACAGACCTCACATCACAGTGTGTGTGATTGCAGACACAGACCTCACATCACAGTGTGTGTGATTGTAGACACACCTCACATCACAGTCTGTGTGATTGCAGACACACACCTCACATCACAGTGTGTGTGATTGCGGACAGACCTCACATCACAGTGTGTGTGATTGCAGACACATACTCACATCACAGTGCGTAAGATCGCAGACAAACCCCACATCACAGTGTGTGTGATCGCAGACAAACCTCACATCACAGATACAGTTAAAATACGCACGTGCCTAAACTAACTCTATCAAGAAATGTTGATCCAGACTGATTCCCAGGGAGTTAAAAAATAGGGGGGGGGGGGGGTCATTCTGGCCTTATGCCAGGCCTGGACATGCCCCCCCCCCCTCACACACACACACACACACACACACACACACGCGCGCGCGCGCGCGCGCGCGCGCGCGCGCGCGCGCGCACTGCAGAGAGACACTCGACACATGACACTTGAAAACTTTACTTGACAACG
>JADBJO010012040.1:42419-52419 GCA_016801955.1 Conus betulinus
AAAGCCTCAGCTGCGAAATTTAAAGAGCTAGAACAATACAGTCATTGAAGTCCATTAACACATTTGCCTCAGATATTATCTGTAATACAGAGCTAAACGGGAAAAGGTTGCAATTAAACCTTCATTTTCTCCACTTCCAGAATGGAAACAAAATCAACAATATTTGACATTAATCACACAGATTTATCCAAAAACCATTCTCCTAATCTATTAAAATGTTTAGTTGATTCCCACTTGGAAACTAAGTATACAGACTACCTAAAGATATATATCAATGGATCAGTTCTTGATGATGGAAATACTGGTGCAGCTTTTGTAATACCCTCATTAAAAACAGAAAAACGATACTACATTGGTAAACATTATTCCATTTTTACTGCTGAACTTGTAGCCATACTTATGGTATTAAATTACATGTAGATCTTTCGACGGATACATGCAATATCTTATTTGTGTGGATTCAAAGTCGTTTTTACAAGCCATTAAATCCCGAGGCATAAAAAACGACTAGAAATGACTATTGAAATAAAACTTATTATTCATGAGTTGTCTCTAAAGGGTACCAGTGTTTACCTTTTGCTGGATTCCTTCTCACTCCGGAATCACTCCAAACGTGTGGGCAGATCATGCGGCTAAAAGGGCAGCAAAAAATACAGAAGGATCACAGCTTCTCAACATTCGACTAGACCTGTATGAATTTAACCAGCGCATAGTAAAAGTGTCTCAAAATCAGGTTGCTGAACTGCACAAAAAAAACAAATAGTCAGTATTACAGCACTGTGTACAAGCAAAGAATGCAGCAAATCCGAAATCCTTTTTAAACAATTTATCTGTAATGCATTCCAGACATGTTACTAGTTTGATGTATAGGTTCCGATTAAATGCTTTTAGAACAAAGTATTCTAAAAATATACATTGCATATGTGGCAAACAAATTACTGTAAACCACTTACTTCTTCACTGCCCAGGAGTTAGGCACTTTGTTCCTAAGATAAAGTTAGCAGATCAGTTGTCAGCCAGTGCACCATATCCACTGAAAAAATTTTAAATAATCACTCATTACTTTGCGTGTTCTCTGAAATGTTTATTCCGGTCCACATGGTATCTATCTCTGATGTACTTCAAACTAAAATTGTTGTGTTGTACAACAACATTGATATAGAAGAGTTACGATTATATGATATATATGATTATCCCCCCACCCTCACCCTCCTATTCCCTTCCTCTATTCCGTCCTCCTTTCCACCATGATGCCCCCCATTCCCACCCGCAAACCTTCTCCTCCTCCCCCACCCCCTGCCCCTGCATTATGCTCCAGTCCAACTGAACTTGTTTCATTTGATATACTTTAATTCCCCCGATCAGCATACACTAAAGGCTAGAAAAACGACCAGGATAAGTAAATATTTACCTATCTTCCACCCATCCCACCTTCCCCTCTTGTCCCTAACACAGTCCTCTCTCTCTCTCGCACACAAAGGCACAGGCACACACACAACGCATACACACTCATACGCACGCACGCTCTCTCTCTCTCTCTCTCTCTCTCTCTCTCTCTCTCTCTCTCTCTCTCTCTCTCTCTCACACACACACACACACACACACACACACACACACACACACACACACACACACACACACACACACACACACACACACACACACACACACTTTGGTTTTTTTTTTCTCGTCTAATAACACTTATAGTGAATAGACGTTAAACTAAAGAACATACACACAGCGTCACTGGCCTTTTTTTTTTTTATCATTTCCATTGAAACGAGGGAAAGTGAAAGAAAACATATCATGGGACTGACTGCACAGTGGAAGACTATCGTCCGCGCGCGAACGCGAGCCACACACACACACACACACACACACACAATACACACGCGCGCGCGCGCGCGCGCGCGCGCGCTCACACATTTATACACACACATAATCACACACACACTCACACACACATACGTGCGCGTATACACACATGCGTTACACATATTCGCCCGCCTGCACGCTTGCACACACGTGCAGTCAATCAACTTTATTGTCCATCGGAAATTTTTCTTCTGCTCTACATCATTTCGCAAGTATATAGGCCCTTACAAAAAGACATAAATCGTTACATAAAAGCCTGTGTAAAGCCTGTGTTAATGTATGTATTTGTATATATACATCAACACTCACACACCCTTCCCCCCCCCCCCCCACACATACCCCCCCCTCACCCGGCCCCCCCCCCCCCCCCCCCCCCCCCACACACACACACACACACACACACACACACACATACACACACATAAAAAAATAAACATTAAATCCATAAGACATAAAATATTACATAGATTATAAAAACAATACATAAAAACACAAACTCACCCGCATCAATGCGTACACACACACACACACACACACACACACACACACACACACACACACACACACACACACACACACATTCGTAGACACACACACACACACGCGCGCGCGAGCACACATACACAGTCATAGTTACAGTAAAAGCATGTTCATGTCTGAGAGACAAGGGTCATGGCAGTCTATCACAGGCTTTATAGTTTAAAATGCTAATGGCACTTGGTATAAAGGACTTCTTCAATTTGCAATTTATGATGATTAGAACATCTGAATTTGATAAGAGGGTAAATATAAACATCTGGTAAGCTTGAAATATATTTCTTCTCCTTAGAATTATATTTATAAAATTTTGCAGAAAAACATTTACTGCTAGTTTTAATGTCATGTTGCCACGTTTGACGAAAAGAGCATTGCAAACTACTTTTGATATTCCTACATAAGTTTTAACGTCTGTAAAAGATTGATTGCTCCAAACACAATCAAAACAATATTTTACATGTATGTTTTTAATGCACGTTAACCAGGGAGACACAGTTAATGCGCTATTGTGCAAATGTAACATGAAGAATAGAACCTAACCGACATTTTTTCAACAGGAGATTGAACCAAACTAGCCCCAAATCGAATCATACGGACAAAGACTGTAACTGATAAAGAGTGACGTCCTGTTTCACCATAAATTATGTTTTTCATTGTACTTCTTTTTAAGCGAAATATATGTTTTAAAATTTCAGCTGAAATTTATCAATGATATTCAAATTTTCGTATCCCCATATTTCACAACCATACAATAATACTGGAACAATCATTATATCAAAGAAATCTAAAATTACATGAATAGGTAAAACTTTTGTCTCTTGCCTTTTGTAGCAATTTAAACATGGCTAATGACGCCTTATCAAAAGTGTTTAAAAATCTACCCCTATATATTTGAAGCTGGTGACAACATTAACTTTTTCATTTCCGTAATGTGTCCTGTTTATTCAGCCTTGCATTGTTAAATATCATTATTTTGGTTTTAGCAGCATTAACTGTAAGCTTCCACCTATTACAATATAATAGCAAGGAATCTAGTGCTTTTTACAGTCCCACTTTTGTCTCCGAAAATATAATTGTGTCATCTGCATATAATAATTCAAAAAGTTTGACATAATTCGTTATATCAATATCCAAAGAAAGCCAAATTTCTAATGGTGAACACCCAGTGTCTTTCAGAGAGCCTTCAAGATCATTCAAATACAAAGCAAATAATGCAGGAGATAGATTCTCACCTTGACGAACACCTTTATGGTTCCCCCAAAAGTCCGACAAATGCCGTTCATACATACGGAAAACTTCAAATTACTAGGCCTATACATTATTTATGACTCGTAGGATTTTGCCATTGATTTTTTCTTTTATGAGTTAAGACCATGATGCATACCTCCATACAGAATCAAAAGCTTTTTTTAATAATCAATGAATGCATGGTACAACATTTTCTTCTGACTTCGGAAAACATCTATTAATTAAACATTTAAGTATAAAACACGTGGTCCATAGTAGAATGATGTTTTCGGAAACCAGATTGATTTTCCATTAAATCTGATTCTGTTGAAGAAAGGATGACAATTGGTTATTCAAGACTGTTGTAAATAATTTACCAACACAACTCAGCAAAGTTATACCTCTATAATTGTCGCAGTCATGTTTACTACCTTTCCCTTAGAACGGTGGTTTAATCAGGCAAAAGTCCAATCATATGGAACATTCCCAGAATTGAGAACTCTGTTGAACAATTTACAAAAAATTGGAACAAGTAATGGTGCACTATATTTAATATATTCATTATATATTTCACTAGCGCTTACGCGCTTCGACCCTGTCTCGCCCCGGTAAGCTTGTCGTGTAGTATTCCGATGTCCAGTTTCACGACACAATGTGTCACGTGATCGCCGACCCAACGTTGCTGTTTGTAGGACAGCAAGGATACTTGATACCAAATTTGGTGGCGATCAGCCTAAAACTGTGGGCGTGCATAAGTGAACAGACAGACAGACAGACAGACAGACAGACAAACTGAGCTTTATATAATATGTATTTCATTCATTTATTCCTGCAGCTTTCCATGTTTTGATATTAGGCCTACGCACTGCACTAAAAAAAAAAAAAAAAAAAAAAAAATCGTTTTCATCAATATCAGCATTTAAAAATTATAAATCGTATTCACCATCATAGACAACTCCAAGATCACTCTCATTATAGTCTTCTTCATCAAGATTCAGTGCTTTGAAGTGTTCATAAAACTTTTATATATCAACTGGACAATAGCAACTCGAACTGTTATTCAGGCCTATATTCTTTAGGGTTACTGGTTTTCTTTTCTTTTTTTTTTTTTTAAAGTTCATTGCACCATTTTCTTTTGCACACACACACACACACACACACACACACACACACACACACACACACACACACACACATACACACACACACACACACACATACACAAACGCACGCTCTCTCTCTCTCTCTCTCTCTCTCTCTCTCTCTCTCTCTCTCTCTCTCTCTCTCTCACACACACACACACACACACACACACACACACACACACACGTACACACACACACACACACACACACACTCTCTCTCTCTCTCTCTCTCTCTCACACACACAAACACACACACACACACACACACACACACACACACACACACACACACACACACACACACACATTCACTCACTCACTCACACAGAGCACCACTGGCTTTTTTGTCATTTCCATTGAAACGAGTGAAAGTAAAAGAAAACATGAATATGTGACTGATTGCACAGGTGGTGTACTTGTGCGCCCCCCCCCCCCCCCCCCCCCCCCCACACACACACACACATACAAAACACACACACGCGCGCGCGCGTGGAGAGAGAGAGAGAGAGAGAGAGAGAGAGAGAGAGAGAGAGAGAGAGAGAGAGAGAGACGGGGGGGGGGGGGGGGGGAGGGAGAGCGAGAGAGAAATTTTGCATACAAGGACAGAGGTGGGGGATATATATATAATATATTTTTTTTTTTTTTGGGGGGGGGGGGGCCTGGGGGGGGGTATGGGGCTGGGGGTGCTGGGATGGAGGGGGGGGGGGGGAATGCTGGTAGATAAGTTAGAAGATCTAACTAGTGTATGGGGCCTAACTGTTTGCTGCTTTTTTATGGTGATGGTGGTGAGGGGAAGAGGGGGTAGTGTGTGGGTGGAGATTAGCCCACTTATTGTGTCGTTGGACATGCGCGTTGTCTAGATAACGTCATAGTTGACGTGGCACTGGGTGTCGACGAAGTATCGCCTGCGGACTGCTTTCGTCATTCGACGTGAGACGAGGTTCGAGATCACACTGTAGTCAGCAGCTGTCGTGGTCGCCCTGTTGTTCTCTGTTCTACCCAGAGGTTGCCGGCAAAGCCATCCATGTGCGTGATGAAGATTGGCTTGGTCATCTGTCTGCTTTTGATTGCCTTTATGAATGGTGGCAAGTATCCTCTCTCTCTCTCTCTCTCTCTCTCTCTCTCTCTCTCTCTCTCTCTCTCTCTCTCTCAGATAGTTATTCGTAAAAGGGTATTTGAACATGGAAACTTAATCAGACGACTCAACTCTTCAGTTTTCTGTAGATTTTTTTTTCGACACTTGGTTCCACTTTCCAACCTATCAAAAAGGAACTAATGCGCGCGTGTGTGTGTGTGTGTGGGGGGGGGGGGGGGGGGGGGGGGGGGGGGGGGTGTCAACATCGTGATGTTGGATAAAGAGGTTTTGCATGACTGCTGTGTGTATAACCCATGATTAATACAGACCTGTGTTACAAACATCATCGAAGGACCGGTTAAAAGAAGAAGTAAAAAAAAAAAACCATCAGGTATCTTTTCGCTCAATGTTTTCAATGTCTAGCATGTATTACATTTTTAACAGCTTACTTAGTGGTGGCCCTCCAAGCTGCACACGTTGAACGGAACACGTTTCTGTGCTGTCTGTGCTGTTCACCAACTGCGAACAACTTTGTTTCAAATGCCCGTATGAAACTGAGAGCCCCCTGCCCTTGCCCACGGATTTTTATGTCTGTGGCCTTGCCTAATGCGGGAACCAAGCGAAACATTTTCGCGTAGTTCATGACTTTAGCAAAATGCTCCAGGTTGATATTGTACTAGGCGAAGGGGAAAAATGACACTGTGATTATTCTTCTGCAGACTGCTTAAATGCGTAGTTAGCCCCAACTGAAGCGAAGGCTATTTTGGTTTGTAAAAGGTGTCAAAAACTGAGGGGAGGACAGCTGTGGACTTGTGTGACTTCGTGGGGGAGGGGGGGGGGGAGGAGGGGTATGTGTTCGAGTGTGTAAGAAAGTGAGGGAATGTGCATGCACATGAGAGAGAGAAGGAGAGAGATTGATTGATTGAATGATGATTGATTGATCTTTAATACACAAGAATGAAGATTTTAGGCCAAAGCCCAGTCTTACAATCTGTCCTTGTCATGCATACATTATTTCAACACATGTCATTCCTACTGACAACTCAACATAGCAACATCGTAATCTAATTCTACAATGATAAGCAAACTATTCATAAAAGCGATGGGGGATGGTGAAACAGAAGGAAACTTAGAAACAAACTACAGAGAGAGAGAGGTCAGAGGAGGGTGGGGAAGAGAGAATGGTAGGTAGAGGGAGGAGAAAAGGGATGGTAGACAGAATGGGAGTGGAGTAGGTTTTATTAGAGACGATGAGAGAGAGAGAGAGAGAGAGAGAGAGAGAGAGAGAGAGAGAGAGAGAGAGAGAGGTGTGTGTGTGTGTGTGAGAGAGAGAGAGAGAGAGAGAGAGAGAGAGAGAGAGAGTGTGTGTGTGTGTGTGTGTGTGTGTGTGTGTGTGTGTGTGTGAGAGAGAGAGAGAGAGAGAGAGAGAGAGAGAGAGAGAGAGAGAGAGAGAGTTTCGCTACGTTTAGTTTGCATGCAATCTCGTAATACTACGACAGTGCACACGCAGCTTAGTGTGTGCATATACGCGCGCGTGCATACGTCTGGGAGCTGTGAAATCTTTTACTATTTTATCATACACCGCAATCAGACAGGCAACTAGGCTTCTCTTGCAGTATCCAAATGGAGGAGGGTGGAGTGCTGATTTATTTATTTATTTATTTATTTATTTGTGTTTTTTTACAGAGTAGGGGAGATGGGGACTACTCGCGACATGAAAACTTATTTTGGCTCTAACAAACAAAAGAACAAAATCGAAATCTGCAGTCGAAAAACAAACAAACAAACAAACAAAAAAAAACAAAGAAAGTCATCGAGCGATCAGTGTTTCTCTTTTTTCTTTCTTTTTTTTTTTTTTTTTTTTTTTGTGGTTAAGAAAAAAAAAAACATGAAAACCAGATGTTGCTTATAGCCGCGGTAACAGGGAGTTAACAAAATAACGTGAGATCCCGGATGCCGTTTATAGCAAATAAAGACGTCAGGGAGAGGTCCAAACAGCTCCCCGTGTCAACCATCGTCTGCAGACGGCGCCTCCTCTGGCTGGGTCATGTCTTAGGATTACCCTCTTCAAGACCTTCAAAAACCAGGCCATTAAATGGACCCCAGCAGGCCAGAGAAAAAGAGGACGACCCAGGATGAGCTGGCGACGGACAGTGGAAAGAGACCTCCGACTTGCTGATAGAGGATAGAGTGACGCTACCAGACTGGCTGGGGACCATGCACAGTGGGCGCCTTGGCTGCCTCATGCGTTGCAAGACGCGTTAAGCGTGAGACCCCGGATGTCGCGTTTAGCGTGAGACCCTGGATGTCGCGTTTAGCGTGAGACCCCAGATGTCGCGTTTAGCCGTGGTACCAGGGAAACGACTTAATGTGGTGCCAGCAGGCAGCTCTTAAGTCGAATTTACCAAGGTGGCAGCCCCGTTGTGTAAACGAGAGCGTGGATGGAAATGCGCTTAGAGCTTGACTGAGGAAGGGTAGTACCTAGGTATGCTGAATAACGGTAACAACAGCAGGCCCCGAGTCACGACTTGACACGCGGCTCCTCTGGACGACACCGTGCCGACTATCGTGACACCACTCTCGAACTGGTGTCGAAGAATAACGGATTTTTATCAGCCGAAATGAACGTTTTTATAAATCTCTGATGTAGTCAAGGAAGGAGAAGAAGGAAAAAAAACGCTTTATTCTTCCAGAGCATTCTTGCTTTCCCTGGCTGGCATTTCGACAGACAATGTAAGGTATGAGCCACGGAGTAAGATTGGATAGGAGTGGAGAGGAGGCCAGTGACGTCAAAAGACTTTCTTCAACACACGTCGCCAAAAGGGAAGAGGGTGTGGGGGGGGTGGGGAGAGAGGAAATATCGCATCCGTAATCAGTTATGAGCACAGCATACATTTAACTAGACTATTTCTGTTCGTTCAGTGTGAAATCGACGCAATAAAAATAATGAACCTAGAACTGCTTTTACAACCCTGATCGACCCCTACAGTCGAAGAAAAGAAGAAGGTAAAAAGTATACAAAGAAAACAAATGTTTTGTCCATGGATGGACAGACTGTGTTTGGACGGGTTCCTGGCTGTCGCTGCTGCGGGATGTGCGTGCGTGCGTGTTGTATTGTACGTTTTCAGTCATGCTGCAGTATTTGCTGGCCTCCTTAATATCTTTCTTGTGTATCATTCATTTTCTTCAATTCTCGGATACAGTTTGGCTAGCTCTTTATGCCCTGAGAGGAACAGGAAAAGCTTGTGGGGAAATGTTGACATAAGGTGACAAAACGAATCGCTTGAATATGTCAGAAACGAATGTGGGCCCCACTGGACTAAGAAATTATTAGTTTGGCTATTTCCGAGTTGGATGATGATTTGATAATTAACTTTAAATTTAGATGATGATTTCATGAAATGTTTCTGTTCCAGATGGTTCCCCTGGAAATATGATGTATAGCCGGAAAAGAGCAGCAGGTGAGATTTTCAACTGTCAGTAACTGTCAGTAAAATTACCTGTGTTTAGTGACTTATGTTGTGCATGTTTGCGTACATTTGAAAAAAAAATAATGTTACCTTCCTCTTTCACACTTTGGTATTTGTCTACCTTTTTATACTTGAATTTTCATATCTATTTAAAATCTTTGCTTACTTTTTCATATCCTTGCGTATTTATATCTCATAAGTTTCTTGTCGAATGAATGACATATTTTCCTGGGCATCCTTTGAAGTGTTGCTGACCAACTGATCATATTGTATGCTGAAGTCAGCATTCAAGCAACACAGAAGATGTCCAGTGTAATGTAGATCAGCAAGCCATTCTGTGTAAACGTTGTTACAAAACAGGCGAGGCGAGAAGTCCTTATGGTAATCCAAAAACAGTTCATGCAGTGCAGATATCCAGTCACCAGATCGTACAATGTCACCGGAACTACAGATGCGAACCACAGTGTGTACGTCATGTTAACCCCATACCTAAGACAGAGGTATGTGAGAAGTGAGAAATATCCTCTGTCGTTGTATGCATTTTCTAGCTTTATTGTTTCATCCTTCACACCCTCCGTAGAGGGGGACCACAGTCAGATAGCCAGAGCATTGGACTGCAGCGCTCAGATCACTTGTGGTGTTGAGTTGTCACGGCTTGGAAACCTCCTCTT
>JADBJO010012040.1:57419-60687 GCA_016801955.1 Conus betulinus
TCCACAAAGGCAACATACAGTTTAGACTTTTTTTATAAGAAACTTTTGTACTAACGCATATAGGGTGAAAATAGGATCTACGGTACTATAACCTGGTCTGAAACCTGCTTGCTCTTCTATTATTTTTTCCTCTTTCTCTACCCACTTTGAAAGTCTTTGTTTAAGATATGTGTATACACCTTACTTACAACACTCGTTAGGGCAATGGCACGATAGTTATCTGGCAGGTTTGGATTTCCCTTTCTATATATTGGAGCATCTATAGATTTCGACCAATCATCTGGGAAAACACCAAGGTCAAACAATTTATTGAAATAAATAACTAAGAAATCAATAATTTTTTAATTGGCATGCTTCAGCATCTCCCTAATAATTTTGTCCGGACCAGAACTTTTTCCGGCCTTGAGATTACCAAATGCTGGCTTGAACCTCATGACTGGAAATTGGTAATCAAACAAAACATCTAAGTCATCTGTTCTTTTTCCCACATGGCTAAACTCGATATTTTCCTCTGGAGTAGATGATACATCCACATCATTAAAGACATTGTAAAAATGGTTATGCCACTGCTCAATGGTAATAGAGTTGTATATGGCTGACTTTCTATTGACTGATCGAATTGTTTGCCAAAATACCTTTGGATCAATAATCGACTGATTAAGTATGGTTAATCTTCTTTGGTCAAATTCATCTTTTTTTCTGTTTAACAAATATTTGTATTCTTTTCTTTCTTTTACGTACTCTTCTCTTTTTTCTGCACGTGATTTCTTTGGAGCTCGTTTAAATTTCCGTAGTGACCCCTTAACTGCCTTCTTTTTTCGATCACATTCCTTGTCAAACCAGTCGTTTTTCTTTTTCTTATTCCCTTTTGTTCTCATCATGCAAGAAGCAGCGCTGCAAAGTGATTTAACAAAAAGTTCAATGGAAATATTGACATCTGTATCTACAGCTTGGAAGGCATTCTGTAGGCTTTCATCAAATTCATGAGAACTTAATTCTTCTTCAAAAACACTTAGCAAATCGTCTGACCACACAAACCTATCTTCCACACCTTGTTCAGCTTCAGCTGGTTTTTCCACCTCCTGTCCTACATTAGTCCACTGAAGTTCAACTGGTAAATGCCAGGAGTCAATACGGTCTCCGACATTCAGCTTACAATGTTGCGTAGAAAACACACCCTTAGACATAATGACATAATCGATCACACTAGAGCCGTGAGGAGAAACATATGTAGAATCCCCAGCAGACTCACATTCACCACAACCATTAACTATGACACAGTCGATCATGAAACATAAATTCAACAAAGATTTACCGAAACTATTTATAACATCATCTTTTGAAAATCTATGCAAAACATCGTCAGTCACACAATCGTCATCATCAAAATCAGGTGAGTAATTAGTCATCACTTCGGTGTGTAGGTTGTTCAGATCCTGTTCTTGCATTGAGGTCACCCATTATCAAAACATTTACGTTTTCGTTTTCTGTAGCCTGCAAGATACATTCTTCCAAGTTCACGATCCCATCTTTTATATCCATTGAATTGTACAAGGGACCATTTTCAGGGACAACATAACACGCGAATAATAACACATCTCTATCCAAGTTAAATACACACCTGTCAATCCGTATGGCCACAACATTTTCACAATTAACACTGACTACTGAAATATATCTGGAAAAGGATTTGCGCACTAACAGAAGAACGCCACCAGAATGTCTTCCATGATGTGACAATTTTCTTGCTGGAGCAGTAAACTTAACGAAGCCTTGAAGAATATTACTGAAATCAAAAAAGAACTATCAACAAAAGTCTCTGTCAAACACGCAACATCAAACTTCGAAATGTAACCCATGAAAGAAAAGTCATTAAGTTTGCTGTATATGTTTTCCACATTGTAAAACAAGAAATGTCACTTCCTCAAGATGATCCGGCCTGTCCTGCCGTGTAGTCGTCCGTGCACTTCGCCTGGGTCGTGCGTCATTGGCAGGGCTCTTGTTGACAGGGGGTGAGAGGAAGCGGTGTAGACTGCCGTCGCCATGCCCACCTCGTCCCGCTTCACCTTTGCCACCACGCACACCACGTGCGCCCCGTGCACGGTCAGACTGGCTGACCTCGTTGAAGCGACGAGGGGAATCCCCGTCTCTGCTTCCGCGTACTTTCTGCTGCCCTCTGCCCTCTGTTGCGCTGTCAGCTGTCGGCTTCCTCGTGGTACTGGCCTCGGAAGCTGTTCCTCTGGCATCAGCGTCGGCGCGGTCGTCTCCTGCGGCTGCTACCTCCGCATAGGTTCTGGGGTCCGGTCGTTTGGGTTCCACAACCAGTCTGCCTCTCTTAAAGTAGGCCACTTCCCCTCCTTCCTGGCTTCTGCCACAATACTGTCTTGTTGTTTGGTCAGGTCGTTGGACACTGTCACACCTTTCGCTTTCAGTTTTTCTCTGAAACCACGGTCTGTGATCACTGCCATCTTCTTCTTCCACTGACTAAACTTGACCACCATTGGTTTGGGTCGGCCGTCTCTGTTCTCCCCTACCCTGTGAGCTTGGGCGATGTCATCTGTTGTCCATTTCATCGGCCCCTCCAGAGAGAGAGAGAGAGAGAGAGAGAGAGAGAGAGTAAATCTAACACACACACACACACACACACACGCACGCACGCACGCACGCACGCACGCACACACACACACACACACACACACACACACACACACACACACAAACACACACACACTCGTTGATCAAAATAAGCCAGAGGTAAATAGCAACTGACTATGATTTTAAAGAAATTCAGAGAAAATGGGTGCAGTCAATATTCATTCAAAAGATTTCTATGACATAATTGTACACTAGTTAAGCTTTGATGAATTCATGTTTCAGGAATTAACTGCATTGATCCTGGTCAGTGAACAAGTAAGTGGTTTTCAGTGCTTTGTTTGCAGTGTAATATCTCTGTATCTCCCTATCTCTCTATCTGTCTGTCTGTCTGTCTATCTATCTATCTATCTATCTATCTGTAGATATGTGAATGTGGATGGATAGATGATGAATATTTAGATATGCATAGATAGGTGGAACGATAGATAACTTTCTCTGCGTGTGTGTGTGTGTGTGTGTGTGTGTGTGTGTGTGTGTGTGTGTGTGTGTGGTGTGTGTGTGTGTGTGTGTGTGTGTGTGTGTGTGTGTGTGTTTTCTTAATCATCTTTTTCAAAGAAAGTTTATTATTGTTGTTATTATTTCCATGTAACTTTGTTCGTCTGTGCATCAGACT
>JADBJO010012041.1:0-2500 GCA_016801955.1 Conus betulinus
CAGATCCGCTAAATAACAGAAGGGAACACATGTTACTTAACAGAGTCCAGTAGGCAGCTAGGAACGAAAGGATACTCCGATTATTCACCTACGTCAGACACAGTAAATAAACTTTATCGTAGGCACTAAACAGTGCACACAGATCACTTAAGTAACAAAAGATAGTAAATATGGCACTGAACACAATACAAGCTCTGCTCAAGAACACAACGAAACACGTGTGCACACTTAACCGCAGTGCAGTGGTCAGTAAGGAAGGAGACGATACTGAGGTCATTCCCCTACGTTACACAGGGCAAAAACACGGCCGGCCCTGCGCCACCGCGTCCGACTGCGGCAGGGGATGACGTGTGTGGGCCAGGACGCGCTCAGTACGTGCCTGTGTCACGACCACCTCACAGCCAAAGATGACGGTTCTTGTGGTGAGCTGAAAACAAGTAACAAAGAAAGTGACCTGATTTCTTGTGTGTGTGTGTGTGTGTGTGTGTGTGTGTGTGTGTGTGTGTGTGTGTGTGTGATTTCTCGATTCCACAGTTACAGGTAGCATCCTTATTGATTTCATTACAGTTTTAGTTCATGTTTGTTTTTGGTCAACTCGTCTCGCATCCATCGCTTTACCATGAGTTAGGGTTATTGATTCACCCCCGATGCCCGGACGGTAGTGTCTCTTCATCAGTTGTTTTCTGAGGCTGTCTGAGAGTTTGCGAAGGGGGGCCTTACATTATGTCTGCTCGTCTGCTTCTTCACGTAGTAGTAGTAGTAGTAGTAGTTGTTGTTGTAGTTGTAGTAGTAGTAGTAGTAGTAGTAGTAGTCGCACTGGTAGTGGTTGTAGTAGTAGTTTTTTTTTATCTTCTTCTTCTTCTTCTTCTTCTTCTTCTCTCTTTCTTCTTCTTCTTCTTCTTCTTCTCCTCCTCCTCCCTCCTCCTAAACCTCCTCCTCCATTTCTTTCCCAGTCTTTCTTCGTCTTCTTCTTCTTTGTCTCCTTCTTCTTTCTCTTCTTCTGCTGCTGCTTGTGTCTTTTTTTCTTCTTCGTGTTGTTGTTGTTGTTGTTGTTGTTGTTTGTTGTGCTTTTTGTTTGTTGCTCTTCTTCTTCTTCTTTCTTCTTCTTCTTCTTCTTCTTCTTCATGGTGTTGTTGTTGTTTGTTGTTGTTGTTGTCGTTCCCCTTCTTCTTCTTCTTCTTACTACTACTACTACTCTACTACTACTACTACTACTACTACTACTACTTTTTCTCCCCTGCCCCTTCTTTCTCTTGTTGCTGTTGTTGTTATTGTTGTTCTTCCACTGCTGCTACTGCTGCTGCTCCTCTACCCCTCCTCCTTGTTCTCCTCTCTCCTCCCTTTCTTCTTCTTGTTTCTGTTTCTTTCTTTCCTCCTCCTCCTGCACCTCTCTTTCCTCCTCCTCCTCTTCCTCCTCTTCCGCCCCTCTTTCCCCTCCTCCTCCTGTTGTTGTTGTTACTATTACTGCTTTCCTCCTCTCCTCCCTCCTCCTGTGTTGTTGTTACTATTACTGTTGTCCTCCCCTCCTCCTCCTCCTGTTGTTGTTGTTGTTGTTACTATTACTGTTGTCCTCCCCTCCTCCTCCTGGTTGTTGTTGTTACTATTACTGTTTGTCCTCCCCTCCTCCTCCTGTTGTTTGTTGTTGTTACTATTACTGTTGTCCTCCCCTCCTCCTCCTGTTGTTGTTGTTACTATTACTGTTGTCCCCCCCTCCTCCTCCTGTTGTTGTTGTTGTTACTATTACTGTTGTCCTCCCCCCTTCTCCTCCTCACCGGTCTCTTTTTTCCTTCTTTTTTTTTCTTTAATTAAGCTTTTTTTTTTCCTTCCTTATTTCCTTTTTCCCCTTTCTATTACTGCTGCAATCCCTGATACCTCTTCTTCCTCGTCTTTTTCTTCTTCTGTCTCTTCTTCTGCTTGTTTCAGATTCCTGCGTTTAGAGTTCCATGATGCACGATTGATGTGATCTTTGACGCTCATACCTGGCTTCTGGAATGATGTTTAAGCACGACGCCCGGTTTTGTTTCTTTGTTTGTTTGCTTGCTGTTCTCTAATGCGTGCTTTCATACACGCTGTATCTTAACGTAAAGTCTTGTCCAAGGGACTTGGAGGGGGGGGGGGGGGGGGGGTGTGGAGTGTCGCACAGATTTTTTGTGTTTGTTCGTTGTTCCGACGCCTGCGTTCACACACAGAACTTCAATTTAAAAATTTCATCCAAAGAACCTGAAGAGGGTTTGAATGCTGCCACGAGTTTGGGTTTGTTTGTTGTTATAATGCATGCGTTCACATCCAGAACTGCTGTCTTTTCTGTTTCATAATTCCATCATCATCATCATCATCATCATCATCATCATCATCATCATCATCATCATCATCTTCTTTCTTCTTCTTCTTCTTCTTCTTCTTCTTCTTCTTTCTTCTTCTTCTTCACATCATCATCATGTTGTCGTCGTCGTCGTCGTCGTCGTTGCTTTCAGATACAATATAAATGACAAGGATGCGG
>JADBJO010012041.1:7500-17500 GCA_016801955.1 Conus betulinus
TGGCGACACAGTAATTTTCTCGCTGTGATCATTGTTGTTGGTATCTTTGATGTATCATGTTCGTTTTTGTAATCATTATTGTAATTTTCTCACTGTGATCGTTGTGGTTGGTATCTTTGATGTTTCATTTTCGCTTTTGTAATCATTGTGATCGTTTTTGTTGTTTTTCATTGTTGCAATTGTTTTTTTTATCGCTGCAGATGTTGTTCTCATCATCGTACCTCTCATTGCAGTTGTCGTTTTGGTTGTTATTTATCTAGCTGTTGGTGTTGTTATTGACGCTGTCATCGCTATCATTATTAACCCTCATGACGAAGTATTGTTGTTGTCATTTTCTACCTTACACGGCTGTTCTTGCTGTTGTTGGCTTATGGTCGCTGCAACAGTTCATGTTGTAACTTGTCTGTACGTCTCATTTACCGTGGGCTCCATCGTTATGTTCCACTGGCAATTGTCCTTCCAAGTACTGGACTCCAAGGCCTGAGTGCACATAAAACCATCTGTGTGTTTGAATTATAGGCTAATCCAATAGGCGATTTTCACTTGAACCCCTTTACAAATGTCTGGAAGCGCTTTAGTTTGAAAACCGGTTGCAGCTGTTCTGACCGGTTAACACTTGTTAGAAAGGAGGACGAAAGCGCCGATATGCTCCTGACCGCGAGACTGACCTGTGAAACTAGGCCCACGTGTGTGCGGCAGAGAGGTCGGTGGCTGCCTTTCTCAACTAAACGGCAGCGCTCAGAGCACACCAGGCTGTTGTTCGGTTACACGTGGCTTTGGAGACGAAGAATTCAGACAGGGCAACAACACCGCAGCATGTATTAGCAGGTTTTCGTTTTATCGTCGCTTCAAGCAGTCATCAACACGGTCTAACCGCAGCACGCGATGTGCATTTTGACGGGGAAAACGGACCGCTGGTCGATGGGGAGTAAGTTGCAGACAAATTCCAGACTTCGCAGTCCCCGTCCCGCTGCAATGTAAAAACGCTTCAAACCACCTAGCGAGGGAGTCTGGGGCCGACACGGTTGGGAACGGTTCCGCAGGAATCGGTTTTAAAGTGTAAATACGTGAAATCGCTCGAGAACCGTTTTGTACTATCTAGTTTTGCCTTGTGTAAATCGCTCTCAAGAGTTCCTTTCAGACATGAGCGGTTGTTATGGTCTATATCCAGAAAATGCTGATTCGCGCGCGCGCGCGCGCGCGCGTGTGTGTGTTTTAGGGAGCCTTCTTGTTTTAACGAACGGGGTCAGAGGTCACCACAGAAATAAAAGACTAATAAATGTCTGTGTGTTTGTCCTGGTTCAGTTAGTTTTACGTCTTTTCACACATGGCGTGTTTTTAGACGATTGTGATATTTGTAAATGATATACATCAAGATGACATTGATATTATTATACAAATGAAAACATAATTAAAAATAAAGCTTAAATCAGTGAACATGAACAAGCATAAACAATGTTTGCTTCAAAATACTGAAATCTCATACTAATGTACCGATAGGACTGCGAAGTAAATATGTTGATACATTAGCCAAAAATGAATGATTTGAAGTTAGAGTCTTAAAATCATCAATTGTAGGATTATTTGGTAACTGAAAATTGGGTAGGTACTGCCGCATAGTGGGACAATTAAATAGTACATGAAATGTCAAAAGTCTTTCCCCACATATGCATTTTGCTAAGATACGTAACATTTAAGCTTTGAGGCGGTTTTTTAAAACTATAATTTGGATACGAGGTAGCGAGAATGCAAATGCGCTCTGAAATGGGCATCGACTCTCCCATTCTGAAGAGTCGGTTTTCATGTTTTTTTTTTTTTTTTTTTTTTTTTTTTTTCAAAATTGATTTATGTGTTTGTTTACATTCACCAACGTTTTAGGGATACCCCTTTTTTGGTTTTCTTTTTCTTTCAATTTCGATTTTCAAATCTTATGGGAGTATATCGAGAGGAATGACTGGGACTGTCATCAGGGAGTTTGTCTTACTGTCTGTCTCTTTCTCGCTCTGTCTCTCTCTGTCACTTTTCCTGTCTGTCTGTCTGTTTGATTGAGTAAATGGTCTAGTCAGTCTTACGATTAAAAAAAAACCGTTACTGTATTACTCCTGTGTGTGTGGACATAAGAAAATGTTAAGATTTATTTGTTTTTGTTAACCTTTGATTTGATACACACTAGGAATGAAAGTGTACTATATGTTTGCAAGGAAAGGAAGAGGGAAATGCTATTGTTCTGTTACCCTCTCCTCCCCTTTTCAGAAGACCTCTTTGGTAATGACAATAAAATATCAAAGTGTCAAAGTCTGTCTCTTTCTCTCTCTCTGTGTCTCTCTCTCTCTATCTCTCTCTGTCTGTCTGTCTGTCTGTCTGTCTGTCTCTCTCTCTGTGTCTCTGTCTCTGTCTCTCTATCTCTCCCCTTTGTTTCCCTCCCCCCATACCCCACCTTTCCTATCTTCTCCCTTCAACCCACCTCCAACATCGAGTGGTCAAATTTGCCAGTTTTTTTTTTTATCATGAATTGCTTAAACATAGATGAAAAAAGACAATTGTATGTTGTTTTTTTTCATGATGGGATTTCGTCTCAACTGATGACAGCCATTAAAAAAAAGCTCCGTGTTATCCGCTGTACTGTGGCTCAACTCAAACTGGCCGAACTGAATTTGACAGGGCTCGGAGCGAACAGCACGTGCTTGACGCCAGAAGATTGCGGCGACGACATGACGTGTTACGCCTTCACCAATCAGGACTGGGCGTTGCCGCTGTCAGTCTCACCTGTTGTCCAAAGAGAGTGGTTACTGCGGTACGTGAGGATATTGACTTCAGCTTTGTCTGTATGTGGAGTCCGTTCTTCTCTCTCTCTCTCTCTCTCTCTCTCTCTCTCTCTCTCTCTCTCTCTCTCTCTCTCTCTCAGTTGTGCGTGTTTGGTATGTGCACATGTCTGTCCGTTCCTCCGTCTGTCTATATGTCTGTCTGTCGTCTGTCTGTCCTCTCTCTCTCTCTCTCTCTCTCTCTCTCTCTCTCTCTCTCTCTCTCTCTCTCTCTCATTGTGTGTTTGGTGTGTACCTGTCTGTCCGTCGGTCCGTCTGTCAGTCTATCTCCTCTCTCTCTTTCCCTCTGTCAGTCTATCTGTCTCTCCCTCCCTCCCTCTCTCTCTCTCCCCTCTCTTTCTCTCTCCCTCTGTCTCTCTGAGCACACAGCACATCGTTTTCTTTCTGGCAACATGTAAGGTTTACTGCGATAAAGACATCAGCTCGTTCAGTACGCAGAATCAAATGTCGCAGATTCGAATCAAAGGAATAGTTGAGTTTTACGTCATCATCATTCCCAAAAGCTTTTAGGGACAAGAGGATCATTCTGGCGCGCAGTATGAACATTGCCTTTTCTATGAGTCTGAACGTGACGTGATCCTGTTGGTTTCTGTCAGTGTAGTTCAGAGTGAAACAGAACCCCAGTCTGAACGTGACGTGATCCTGTTGGTTTCTGTCGGGGTGTAGTTCAGAGTGAAATAGACCCCCCTGTCTGAACGTGACATCATCCTGTTGGTTGTGTTGTAGTTGTAGTTTAGAGTGAAATAGGCCCCCTGTCTGAACGTGACATCATCCTGTTGGTTTGTGTTGTTGTAGTTTAGAGTGAAATAGGCCCCCTGTCTGAACGTGACGTGATCCTGTTGGTTTCTGTCGGTGTAGCTTAGAGTGGAATAGGCCCCCAGTCTGAACGTGACGTGATCCTGTTGGTTTTTGTCGTTGTAGTTCAGAGTGAAATAGGTCCCTGTCCCATCTTCCCTGAACGTGACGTCATCCTGTTGCTTTTTGCCGTTGTAGTTCAGAGGAAATAGGCCCCCTGTCTGAACGTGACGTGGTCCTGTCGGTTTTTGTCAGTGTAGTTCAGAGTGAAATAGGCCCCCTTTCCCATCTTCCCTGGACGTGACGTCATCCTGTTGGTTTGTGTCGGTGAAGTTTAGAGTGATATAGGCCCCCTGTCCCGTCTATCCAGGAACGATTACTCCCGTTTGCCATGTCCCCATAGAATGCCATGGACGTTAAAAGTGAATTGAACTCACTGTAGGCTGTTTCTCAGAGCCCGTCTGTCTGCCTGCCTTATATTCTCACAGTCTCTGTCTCCCTCTTCCTCTCCCTTTGTTTCATCGTCTGTCTGTCCGTCTGCCTCTGCCTGTCAGTCAGTCAGTCGGTCTGTCTGTCTGTCTGATCTCTCTCTCTCTCTCTCCTCTCTCTCTCTCTCTCTCTCTCTCTGAATGTTCTTGTTTCTCTTTGTTTCACCACAATGTAACAATGTACACATTACAACGTAATTTCTTACGCGCTTCGTTTCGGTTTCTTTCCAGGACTGAAAACTGGCTCCATCTGTAACGCGTCAGCGGATTGTGCGGATCACATGACCTGTGACGTCAGTCAGGAGGACGCACCTGTATTTGCGTGTCAGGCTACGCCCCGCGCGGCAACGGGATGTGTGGTGAGCTCTGCAGTTGTTTCTTTTTCTTTCTGGCACTGACTGTATGTGCCATGTTGTTCTTCTTTCTGGCAGTGACTGTATGTGCCATGTTTTTTCTTTCTGGCAGTGACTGTATGTGCCATGTTTCTTTTTCTTTCTGGCACTGGCTGTATGTGCCATGTTTCTTCTTTCTGGCACTGACTGCATGTGCCATGTTTCTTTTTCTTTCTGGCACTGACTGTATGTGCCATGTTTCATTTTCTTTCTGGCACTGACTGTATGTACATGTTTCTTCTTTCTGGCACTGACTGCATGTGCCGTGTTTCTTTTTCTTTCTGGCACTGACTGCATGTGCCATGTTTCTTTTTCTTTCTAGCACTGACTGTATGTGCCATGTTTCTTCTTTCTGGCACTGACTGTACGTGCCATGTTTCGTTTTTCTGGCACAGACTATGTGTGCCGTCGTAAAACGTTGTCTGTTTGTTTGTTTTCTTGTTTTGTTTGTTTGTTGTTCTTGTTGTTTTCTGTTTCTGTAGTGAAAGAACGGGTGAGTTGAACTTGCCATAGTACTGAGTGCACGGGTAGAGTGGTAAGCTTGGCTTGTGTATGGTAATGAACGCTTGGGTCATGCATTAACTTAGTTGTTATAATGGCATTGAACGCATAGATTAGGTGTGATCTTTTCAGCTCTTTTGGTCATGAAGGCGAGTATTGTGTGGTTGGTTAGCCTGTCCGTTGCTATAGCAGTGAACAAAGAGGTTAGGTGGTTAGCTTGGCAGTTCTTTTAGTTAAAAAAAAAAGAATAATGAGTAAAAAAAAATCCGTGGATAACTATTATTAGAAGTATCTTATAATTTGGATGTATAACTAACAGAAGATGCAAATATATACATGCAAAAAAATATAGTTCCTAGACTGAAGATTCAGAATTGATTTCTTTTTTTTTCCCAATAGACAAGTTCTTTTAGAAAGACGTTTTCCAAGGTCAGCGATGTAATAACAACTTGATGATTCTTTTCAGTATCAGCTGCAAGCCTTTATGTGATATTACTTCCCTGATCATTTGTCTTTGGCAAATTACTTGGTGCGAATAGGAAATTCCTATTTTACAAAATTAAAATAATTTTAATAACCGTTTGTGTCGTGTGGTCAGACACCACACATTTTGTTTTATTCACACCTAGACCCGTGTTGTTCATTTCTTTCAATCATTATGTCATTTAATATATCATTCGGAAGTTTTTTTTTCTAGAATGGGCGGGATTACCATTGCGTGATTGTAGTAAAGTGTGGTCAGCATACCTTTTCAGGACAGGTCTCTCAAATCATCTATATAGATTGAAATAAGACGGGTCCTAGTAGTGGCCCTTGAGGAAAATGAAATTTTAAAGGGAGTAACACTGATCTTTTTGGAACCAGTTTCAACGAACTGTTGAGACTCGGTCAGAAAAAAGATGTAATGAAAATTGTAATCTCGTTTAAAGGTTTTCTAGTGCGCAGTTTTTTTTTTGTTTTGTTTTTTTGTGTGTGTTGTCTGTCTGTTTTTTTTGTTTTTTTGTTTTTGGGTTTTTTTTTTTTGTCTGAGATCAACATGATTCATGATATGTTACGTTTACGCAAAGTCACAACAACAACACCAGCAACAACATCAGCAGCAGGAACAAGAACAACAACAAGAACAAACAACCCCACGAATAACTTCATTTTTTTAATGTTAGATGGACATTTATCTGTAGGCTGTATAAGAGACGAATAGTAAGATTGATTTTCTTGAAACTCTTGTTTATCTTCATGAATTTCTAAGCCGTTATACTGAATATAAGTGTTTGAACATATAATTTAGATGGGTTTTGACAAAACGATAATAATTAGACAGGTTAATAGTCAGAATGATTGACAGGGCCTCCATTTATGTACTCAAATATAACTCTGAACTGTTTAGATGTACAGAGGAAATGGGGAAATGGGTTTAATCAATATCCAAATGATAAAGATACGAATTAACGATGGCAGTTGAAGAACAGCTGTCTTCTGTATCTTTCTATCGATTCCTTTGAAATTTCTGAATCTTCATTCTTTTAAACGTAGTGAACAGTTAAATACTTCGGTTAGTGAAAATGAAATGGCGAAAACTGAGGTTTTTTTTTTTTTTTTTTTTTTTTTTTTTTGCGACAGAAGTGGTGTTACTCATGTAAATCGTTATTTTTTGCCTGGGCACTTCCACGTACTCGGTTAAAATTGGAAGGATCAAAAGTTTGAATCTTCCGGTGAGATTTTTTGTAACTGGATTTTGAAATTTAGAAATCGATATACTAATTGGCAACATTTTTCTTCTTCCAAATCAATGTCGAAGTCTAGGAAGAGGA
This sequence comes from Conus betulinus, assembly GCA_016801955.1. NCBI lineage: Eukaryota > Metazoa > Mollusca > Gastropoda > Neogastropoda > Conidae > Conus > Conus betulinus. Next base: position 14,310 of record JADBJO010012041.1, read on the forward strand.
TGATAAAGTTTGAAAATACTTCTTTTCTATTCGGTTCATAGAGTTTACATTATTTGTTTTCTACATCCTGTTTTTTGCTTTTGCTTTATTGGGCGGCCTCATTTTGTTGTTATTGTGGATGTTGTTGTTGTTGTTGTCCTTCGCTGTCTCTTTCCTTTGTCAACCGAAAGGGTTTAAGGACATGCTTTACACTTTTTCTCAAAGTCGGAGCATGTCAGTTTGAATGTAAATATTTTGAAAATAACAGTATATCGGGGTTTCCAATCATAAGTTTTATATAAATCCAAATTGTGTGTGTGTGTGTGTGTGTGTGTGTGTGTGTGTGTGTGTGTGTGTGTGTGTGTGTGTGTGTGTGTAGGCAGGCAGCAGGCAGGTGTTTTCTACGATGTGGCATCTTTTGTTCTCAACTTGCAACATGAATACGAAAAAGAAAGTCTTCAATAAATCCCATACGAAGTTTCGCTACATCTGGCAGTTTTTATCTCTCTCGTGAAATAGCCAGTCAACTAGATTATGGATCAATCAATTGATTTATTGATCAAATGATTGGTCACTTAATCGGTTGATAAACTGATTGATTTGATTGATTGATTAACTGATTTCGTTCTTTCTTCCCACCGTATCCCTTTGGCTCATTGGCTTGTGAACGTGTACATGGGTCTTGTGGGTATGTGCGTATACTGGAATACATATTTCTATGATTGTCATGAACATACTGCCTCCATGAGAATGGACGTGGTCGGCGTGATTGTAAATCGATAAACATAACTCTGCAGTTGTTAATATACTGCTTCAATGAACATTGCCTTGAATGTCGAAAGCATGTCACAAAACAAGCAAAATCCACAGTGGGTTTTGTGGTTGTCGTGGTTATTTTGCGAAGAAAGTTGGTTTACTTCTCGCTGAGCGTTTCCTGACACTTTGGACCATGTGCAGGTGTAGGTGCGTCACTGCTTTGTGACGTCACAGAGGACTGTGGTGACTTCATGACCTGCGAGGTGCGACAGAACAGCGAAGGCGTCACAGGGAAAGTGTGTGAATGTAAACAGAAGATACGTCAAGCGAGACGACGGCCGTTGTGGTACGTTTGTGTGTCGTACATGTGAACAGGTGCAGCTTCCCTGTAATGGCAGTTTTCACATATGTTCTGTCTTCGTTAAGTTTTGGCATTTGCTTTGTTTTTTGACGTTATGACGTCATGTTTTGTATGCGTGGGAATGGTATTTCACACAACGTCATGAACACAACAGTTTCACAATTTCCATTCAAATCAGGCGGATCATCCGTATGTTGAAAAAAAAAGAATAGGCAAACAGATAAAGCAAACGCCAGCGTAAATGAAGCAAGAAAGATGTGAGTGAACAACGAAAGAAAGTAAAAGACGGAGAAAGGGACAGAAAGAAGAGAAGAGATGAGAAAGAAACAAATATATGAACATATTTCTGTCTCTGTTTCGGAAACTTTTATAAATTCTTTTTCTAGCAATCCGGTCAATGTTAAAACTTTATGTAATCTTGCAGCTAGGTTGTGAGAATTTGTACACACAGTCAGAGCAGGATTCCAGCTGTCCATTTTCCTGCGTCTGTTCGCCCATATGACATTTAGGAGATACATTTTAGTTAGGTTTAAATGTTTTTCAAACCTTTTATTTCAATGGCACACCGATAATTTGAACAGAACGGCAGGCGCTCTTTGGGCTGTATGGTCTTATTCACTGTACATGTTGTCAGTAGCTTAGTTACCACGACATTCATTGAACATTGTTCTTTTTGCTTGTTGCTTTTTCAGTGGGTAATCTTTTTCCTGTTGTTGCTGCGGATTTTCAGTGTGTAACCTTTCTCCTGTACATATTCCTTTTTCCTGTTGCTTTTTCAGTGTAAGCCGTTTCCTGTTCCTGTTGCCCTTTTTTTTTGGGGTTGGTAACCTTTTTCCTTTCATCTTCCTTTTTTCAGTGGATAATCTTTTTTCCGTTTTGTTGCTTTTTTTTTTTTTTTTTTCAAAGTGTGTAACCTTTTTCCTGTTCATGTTGCATTTTCAGTAAGTGAATTTTTCCCTGTTTTCGCTGCTTTTTTCCGAGTGTACTCATTTTTCCCTGTTCATGTTGCTTTTTTTTTTTTCAGAGGGTTACCTTTTTTCCTGTTCTTGCTCTGTTCTTTTTCAGTGTGTGTAACCTTTGTCTTTTTGTCTTGATTTTTCAGTGTGTGTAACCTTTGTCCTGTTCTTGTTGCTATTTTCAGTGGGTGTAACCTTTTTTCTATTCTTGTGGCTATTTTCAGAGCACAATACCCTTTCCCTGTTCTTGTTGCTATTTTTAGATTGTACTACCTTTTTCCTGTTCTCTACTTCTCAGTGTAAACCTTTTTCCTGTTCTTGTAGCTATTTTTTAGAGTGTGTATTACCATTTTCCTGTTCTTTGCTTTCTCAGTGTGTAACCTTTTTTCTTGTTCTTGTTGCCATTTTGAGACCTTTTTACTTATTTTCTCAGCGTATAACCTTTTTCCTGTTCTCGTTGCTCTTTCAGTGTGTAAAACGTTTTTTTTTTCTCCCGTATACCTTTAACAACCTTTAAAAGACCCTGTACGGTCGACTGGGCAGTAGTAATGACACTAATTAGGACTAAACGCCGTAAACCGTGCAAAATGGGATCCCGGGGCTGAATTCGGTCAATGATCGGTGACGCAGGGCGCCGGGTGGAAGAGCGGCGTGTACAGACGCTCTGTACTGCGGGGACTACATGAGCTGCACAGACAACAGCACAGACCGATTCTGTTACTGCTGGCCTCGCCACGTACCGCGCTCGGACGGCTCTTGTGGTGAGTGCCTTCTCGACGTCGTCACTATCATCATCATCATCATCGTCGTCGACATGGTGATCGTCGTCGTCTTTGTCGTCGACGTAGTAGTAGAAGTTAGAGCAGCGGCGGTAGCAGCAGCAGCTGAAGTGACGATAGTAGCAATAATGATAATTGTCGTCGTCATCATCGTCGAAGTAGTAGTAGTAGTAAAAGTAGTAAAATCATCATCAGCAGCAGCAGCAGCTGCAGGAGTAGAAGTTGAAGTAGCAGCAGCAGAAGTAGCAGCAGCAGAAGCGGTAGTACCAGTAAACATGTTTATTGTAGTGGTAGCAGTAGCAGTTATGGCAATTGCAGATGCGGCAGCAACAGCATCAGCAGCAGCATTAGTAGTAGGAC
>JADBJO010012041.1:25000-29604 GCA_016801955.1 Conus betulinus
CTCTCTCTCTCTCTCTCTCTCTCTCTCTCCTGCTTCTTCTTCTTGTCTCTCTCTGTCTGTGCACAGAAACGGAAACGGATGTCCTTCTCTCAAGCAAATAACCAGCAATCGCTGGTAACAAAACTGTTTTTCACACTGGGCAAAACAGCTTACGTTGACTAGATTGCAGAGAAACAGTAAACGCACAGAGCAGTCACTGGAGACGGATTTTTCCTCCAACACCACTTCCATTTCATTGCGCATCTGTCACTTATGGTTATGAACTCAAACCAAATTGACGGCATTTCTGGCATCATCCAAAAAGCCCTGCTGGCTTATTGGGCGGCATTCAGTGATTTTAACTCGACATTTTTTAAAGTTGTATTATTTTCTTGATGGACACGTCTGTTGTGTTGCTAACCCCTACAGGCCATGCCTTTATACATAAACGTGTTATATGGCAGTGGTGATTAAACGATGTCACATTTGTCAAACGTAAAAGAACCATGTCTTTTATACGTAAACGTATTATATGGCAGTGGTGATTAAACGATGTCACATTTGTCAAACGTAAAAGAACTAAATTAATACAAGGTTTTCCCTGAGCACGAAGCAGTGGAGTGAACAATTTCGCCAAGTACGTGGATGAAATGATGAAAATGCCGAGTTGGGAGGGCACTGTTTGAAACATGATCTCGCCAAGTACGTGGATGAAATGATGAAAATGCCGAGTGGGAGGGCACTGTTTGAAACATGATCTCGCCAAGTACGTGGATGAAATGATGAAAATGCCGAGTTGGGAGGGCACTGTTTGAAACATGATCTCGCCAAGTACGTGGATGAAATGATGAAAATGCCGAGTTGGGAGGGCATTGTTTGAAACATGATCTCGCCAGGGGCGAAGATGATCACGTTGAGCCCAACTCTGCAAACCACAGGCATGAAAAGAACGCTTGCTGCTGGCAGAGTTTGTAAGGCTGTGAAACTTGCCAACCAGCTCGTGTGTAAAGCAGATTCACACGGAAACACACAAAGGAACAAAAATAAAATGAAAGTGTCGAGCCGACGGAAAAAAACCGAAACGTTAACCGGCTAGCATCGACGATATGCATGAGCTCGTGAAACTTACTGTGATTTCTGGTTTTGTTATGTTTGAACTTCTCTTTATGTCAGTGTTTCGGGCATGCGAGTACCTGCTCAGTAGGCTGAAGCTCGCTACCGATTTAAGCAGGATATAGGACTGGAACGTTTATATCATATCCCACCCAGGCAACTGGGAATGTTCATCCTAACCAGTTTTACAGAAACTGTTAGCTTGATACGGTGTATTTCAAATGTCAATTAGTTTACATTTCGTGAACTGAAGAGTGAAGTTGGCGCACACGTTTCCTTCAATTCCATAACAATGAGAAACATTCCAATCTTATATCAACATTTAAGTGGGAGTAAGCCTTAATCTAATGCTTCAGTATCATGCTCGAAATGAATAATCTAGATATTCGAAATCATTGATTGAAAATGACTCAATAGCAGCATCTTTCTGATTTAAAAAAGAAGTCAAACAGATGATGTCAGAGATAATTTAATTTTCTAAAAAAAGAAGGGTTTTAGGCTTAAGATAGGATGCGAACAACTTGTTTTCTTTTTCTATGTGTACGAATCGCATTTTAAAAGAATATTTTTTCCGTTTTTTTTCTGTGCATGTGCGCGCACGCGCGCTTGTTTGTGTGTGTGTGTGTGTGTGTGTGTGTGTGTGTGTGTGTGTGTGTGTGTGTGTGTGTGAGAGAGAGAGAGAGAGAGAGAGAGAGAGAGAGAGAGAGAGAGAGAGAGAGAGAGAGAGAGAGATGATGGTGATGATGTTGATGACCGGAGTTATCCATACAACTGGCATCCATGCAGGGCTCAGTGTGGGGTTTCCCTGCGTGACCTCCAGTGACTGCGGGGACACCATGATCTGCACCAATGCCACCTGCACGTGCGCCGCGGGGTCGGTTCGCACCGACTCGGGCTCTTGTGGTCAGTGCCTGGCTCTTCTGTCTGTGTTGATTTCGTTTGTTTGTTCTGGTTTTTTTAACTTAGTAGTTGTTTGCATGTTTTTGTAATGAGAGTGGTGTTGATGTTTCCACAGTGTGTATGCGTGTGTGTTTGTATTTGTGTATAGATATACATACATACATATATAGAAAGATAGATGAATAGCGAGATAGATAGGTAGGAAGATGGGTAGATATATAGACACACACACCACACACACACACACACACACACACACACACACACACACACACACACACACAGTTTACGCCGCCGTCCTTGTGAAATTGCTCATTTCTTTGAATGAGCAAGATTTTGCATATTTCACAAAATCTATGAAACAAGATACCCTGTGCTTATTACATGAAATAAGCAAAAATGACTTATCTTTTCGAGAAAAAAAAAGAAGAAAACAAAAAGTGGAAAATCATTTGAATGCAAGTTTGTCCTTTTCACAACATGAGTAAATACGGATACCGTGTGTGTGTGTGTGTGTGTGTGTGTGTGTGTGTGTGTGTGTGTGTGTGTGTGTGTGTGTGTGTATGTGTGTGTGTGTGTGTAACAGTACAGTACACTGATTGATATTTTATAATAATCGCCCTTTTATGGCTCATGACGTTGTGTTTACTCAACATTAGTCTGAAGCCATTACATTAGCAACTCATCATAATGTATCTGTCTGTCTGTCTGTCTGTCCATCTGCCTGCCTGTCTGTCTGTCTGTCTGTCTGTCTGTCTCTCTCCCTGTCTCTCTCTCTCTCCTTCTCTCTCTCTCTTTTCTTCCTCTCTCTGTCACTCTCTCTCTCAGTGCGTACGTGCGTACGTGCGTGCGTGTGTGTGTGTGTGTGTGTGTGTGTGTGTGTGTGTGTGTGTGTGTGTGTGCACAGGCAAAGTGGTGGAGGGGAGCTGTGTGACGGTGGCAGACTGTGCCAGCAGCATGGAGTGTCGAGGCACCCTGGATGACCTCCGGTGCCAGTGCCTCCCCGGCTACATCCGCAGAAACGACGGGTCCTGCGGTGAGTGGGATGGCGTTGGATCTCGCCCCCCCCCCCCCCTCCTCCTCTCCCTTTTTCCTCTTCTCACTGTATGCTTACTTGCACGCGTGCCTACTGTCTCTGTCTGTCTGTCTGTCTCTCTTTCTCTCTCTCTCTCTCTCTCTCTCTCTCTCTGCGTTAGTGTGTCTGTGTGATTGGGCGCATCCATGTGTGTGTGTGTGTGTGTGTGTGTGTGTGGTGTGGTGTGTCACAGAATATGTGCACAGGTAGTACAGAAGATCATTAAACGTGATATCCTGGCGTTTCTCTTCAACAGGGATCGGTATACAACGGCCGCTGTTTTCTCTGACAAGAACTGCAGCGAAAACATGCTGTGTGCAAACGGCCCTGCTGGCCACGCCGTGTGCACGTGCAGGACTGCTTACGTCCTCAGAGAGAGTGGCTCGTGTGGTAGGTCAACAAAATGCGCGCCCTGTTCTTGTGTGGCACTCGCCACATGTTTCATGGAATATGTCCCTGTGCACGGACGTGAGTTGAAAAGTGCACTCCTTTTAGAGTTCTCAGGCGTTGGTGATCTTGCTTTCGTCATCCTTGATCGATTTCAGAAGCATCAGCAGGCTAAGGTCAGAGAGAGAGAGGGGGAGCGAGAGAGAGAGAGAGGGGGGAAGAGGAGAGAGAGAGAGAGTGAGAGAGAGAGAGAGAGAGAGAGGAGAGAGAGAGAGAGAGAGAGAGAGCAGCAATTTGTTTTAATGTCTCTGTCTTAAGGGACGTACAACATTTTTTTTGTTCAATACCCTATGCCCTAAAATAATTAGGCATTATGATTTTCCTCGTTTTGCTAAACAAAGAATTGCGTGTGAGAAAGATGATGGAACTATAGATTAGTCTCTTGACTATAAAAAAAGGGATACAAGTCCCGAAAAAGTAATGCCACTTATGATAGGATTTTCGTATATCATCTTTGTCCCAGAAGAAAAAAAAAAACAAGAAGAAAAATCATGCAAACAAAAGTGGGATTTGTGTTTAGCTCTCTCGTGTCTGAACACAGACAAATGCGGTTTAAACCATCACAACAGAAAATGATCTGTAACGCTTTTGAACCTTTCACAAGCTTGACAATGGAACACAGGTGGTGGCTTTTTCTTTACGAAAATAATCATGACCAGAAAAGCGATCACTCTTTTGATCATAGAATGTCTGCTCAGTCTTCACCAACTAATGTCGTTTACAGACCAGCCGACCAAGGGAGCCTCATCAGACTTTTGCCTAAAATCAAATGTGCGGGTACTTGTAAGCTTAACAATGATGTTGCAGATCAATCGTGCTGTTAGGTCGCCCGCCGAAAGGAACTAATGAACTGCGACATAGATGCATGGCATTTTTTCGACATCGGAGACTTTCGGCAGACAAGAACTACAGCGTGACAAGCAAAGAAAGAAATGCAGCCGAAAACCTCCATGTTTTTGCCGGCGAGTGGAAGAAAGTTATGAGAGTTACCTTCTCCTTTGTGATATACAGGCGCTTGCAAGTACTAAGACAACAAACAACTGTGTACTGTTTGCACGGGTGCAAACCGTAAAATTTCTATCACCAAGTT
>JADBJO010012041.1:31820-51820 GCA_016801955.1 Conus betulinus
AGGCAAAGCACGTTTGTATAATGAAGAACTGTAACGCGTATACAATCACGTTAACTAAAAAATTCGAAAAACTTTATTTGTTCTTCCAAAATGTGAATTTGATATGTTTTATTATGTGCAATTTTTCTAAAGCTGTTTTTAATATATGTAAAGCTTTGTCAGTTCTGGTTGTATATCTTATTCCTCGCATAAAGGCAGTAGGTGGTCCGAACTGGACTGTGGGTTATCGTATTTGTCAGAGATGATTTATACCACACTCAATCCCCCACGGACCTAAACGTTTTTGACTACCTACTACTTTTTGTTCTTTAAAGCTCTTTAAAAAAAAAAAAAGGTATATCTTCTTTGCCTCCTGCCCTTATTTTTTCTTTTTTTGAATAGCGGTGGTGCATGGAAACACTCTAAAAATGGTAAAGAAGTTACCGGTTTACCAAAAGACTGTCAGACAAGCAATACGATTTGTGGTCGCCTTTCAGCCTATTCGATATTCGAATACCGAGCTTTTTGTTCGGATACTCGATTTTTAGAGTGCCACAGTTTTTTAAAGAAATACAGTAATTTCACCATGTCCAATGCAACTAGTTTCTCTGTTCTTCAATAGTGTCTCTGCACTAGAGGTGTATCTGATGAAGTTGGAAGCAGTCCTTTGAATGGTGTCTTCATTTCAGCACATTTTCCAGTGTTGACGTGGTCATATTTTTCCAGTTTTGGACACTTCGTTTAAGCGTATAGTAGAGGAGTTAAAGAGTGTATATAATACAATCTTATGTTGTATCTTATTTGTAAGCGGCATCATATTAATGATTGAATTTGGTTACGATGAGTATGTGTTTGTTCAAATGTGTTTGGGGAAAAAAAAAAAAAAAAAAATCCCTGATAAAAAGTTAAGTTGTTAAGTTATAATTCAAAGTAATATTCCAACTGGGCTTTGTAATAAATGTTTGCAAATTAAACACATGAAAAAATAGTTATTCAACATGTAAGGCAAGTTCAGTGAAGTCGATCCATCAGATAAAATTTCAGCACCTTCCCTTTTGCACTACTTTTTTTGTTCTTGCACAGTCCAGTAACAGATGACTTACACTGAGAGGTTCCCCACACATACATGAGACATTTTTTGCAGTATTTAGTTCGAGGTGAATTTAATCGCATGCGATGAATTAAGCTTTCTACGTCTCTGGAAATTGGAGTTTGGATTTTTCTAAATTGTGTTTTTAGGGTTAATATCAGGCTTGGTTTAACACACACTTTTTATAATAAAGACAATCTGTATTTTTCAATAAATGTTTAAATCTGTCGTTTGATGCTTTATTTATCAGTGCATAACATTCTGACACATCCAGATCTATACTGAATGAAGTTGTGCCTTCAATGTTGCGAGCTGCTCTTCGAGCAGCTTGGTCAACTCTCTCATTGGATGAAATGCCGCAGTGAGAGGGCACCCAGCAAAAAGTAATATTGACTCTCTTCATTGATAGAAGATGCGTTACGTAATTTATTTCCGTTATTATCTCATCACGAATCTTTGAATTTGGAGATTGTAAAGCAGAAAGCGCTGATCTAGAATCACTACAAAGTAGAAGTTGACAATTTTTAGTGGAAAGAATTTAGAATATACTTTAGAGACATTAGAATTGCTACTAGTTCTGCGGTAAAAATCGACAAATTTTTCCCAGGGTGATACAATTTCTCCACTTTTAAGGTTGGTATGATAAAAGCTGCGCCAGTGTTACGATCATCTAGTACTGAACCGTCCGTAAAAACTTTCAAGTGATCTTTATACACATTTTCCAAATGGCAATTTACATCGTTTTTAAGAAGGTTTGGAGAATCGTTTTTACTTAGTACAGTGTAATTTGTATCAAATTTAGCTTTGTTTTGTTCCCATTTGGGAATGGGTGTATAGAAGGCGCTCGAGGCGATTTTTGTTTGATTTATATTTGATTCTTTCAATAGAGTAGAAGTATATGTCTGAATGGATAAAGTTGATTTTATGCCTCTAGCTCTTTTTGCGAAATCTGTTTCTGAATTTAAGGATACTTCTTTAGCACAAAAAGTATTTTGTGAAGAGTTCTTTAAAACAAATTTAGATGCAGACGCTTTTCGAAACTCATTGAGAGGCAAAACTCCGATTTCATGTATGTTCCCATGTTACATGTATGTATAGGAATTCCAAGTGCCAGTTTATACGATTTGCAGTCTATACTTTGTAATTTATTGAGTAAGTGTTGCGGGGGGCACTAAAGAATACTTCTTGGGCATAAATTAATCTAGACCGCACAAGCGCAGAAGATAGTAATGTTAAGGTATCTTTGTCTTGTCCCCACTTTTGTTTGCTTATGATTTTTAAAAAGTTAAAACTTTTCCTCGCTTTATTCAAAATGTATTCAATATGTAGATTCCATGAAAGCTTTGAAGTTAGATAAACGCCTAGAAATTTTACAGAACTAGCGTATTGTAGTACTGACCGTTCAGAGTAAATTGAGGAAGTTTCTCAGGGTCATATCCAGAGTTAAAAAGCATTAAATTCGTTTTTTTCTGCTGAAAGTGAAAGTCCATTTTCATAAAAAAGTCATTGATTTTGTTTAGTTCATGTTGATATTTTATTTTTTATGTAATTGACAGATCTTAATGGAGTCTTTCTTTTCATAGTGACCTTCATCCACAAACATAAGTCATCGGCGAATTGTGCTAATGTTACATCTTTTGATAATCCTTTTGTTATATCTGCAGTTAAATATTGAATAAAATCGGAGATAGTACTGATCCCTGTGGAAGTCCCATTTCTAATGATCTAGTGCTAGAATATGTATGCTCTATTCTTGTTTGAATCACTCTATTTTCCAAAAAACTTTTATGTAGTTATACATTGTTCCACTTACACCAATGTTTTTGAGTTTGTACATGAGCCGTTTGTGCCATACTTGTTCATATGCTTTTTTTATATCAAAAAAAGTTGCGAGGATGTTTTTCCGTCTCGCAAATTGTTGTTTTAACTTGAGTCGTTAGTTTAACTAGGTGTTCTACTGATGATCTTCCTTTTTGAAAACCAGCTTGGTTAATTGGAATTACTTGGTGTGTGTTACAAAAATATGTTAACCTGTTTAGAACAATTTTTTCCATCAGTTTGCACATATGAGACGTTAGGGCGATTGGTCGGTAGCTGTTTATATCAGATCGAGGTTTTTCCCTGTTTGTGAATGGGAATAATTATAGAATGTTTCCATACAGAAGGCAAATTTCCCTCATTCCAACATTTTTTGATAAAAAGGAATATGAAATGTTTTACATTCGGAGGGATATGACGTAACATTTCATTTGAAACGCCATCTAAGCCTACTGATGTCTTTTATTTTCCTATATTACTGAGACATTCTTCCACTTCTTGTAATGTTATGGGAACATTCAGGTAATGGTCTATTACAGGGTCAGGGTCGTTGTAAATGGCTTTTCTTTCCTCTTGCTCTCTGTGTTGTTTCTTTTCTGCTGTTAGACTGTCTGTGCTGCTATTTTTTGAAAATATGTTGGCGAATGCTTCAGCTTTGTCTGAGTTGGAGGGGAAATCAGAGTTAGGGAGCTTGATCGGACATGTTGGTAGAGATACTCCGTTTTTCATTATTCTTAGATTTGCCCACACCTTTTGATAATCTTTGAAACTATTTACTTCATTTTTACAAAAGTTTGACCAATATTGTCGTTTAGCTAGTGCCGTCACTTTGTTAAAATGATTTTTGGCCTTTTTTTCTCAAGCAGTTTTGAATTACGTTCTTCTCCTTTACTTCGTAAGTACGCTCTTAGTTTTACGTTTTTCTCCTTTTTAGCTTGTTCGCAATTTTCGTTCCACCAGACATTACCGTGTGTTTATTTAAGTTTGGCTTGATTACTTTTATTCTGGGTATTGACTGATTTGCAGCAGATAGCATGGCTTTTTGAAATTTACAATACAATTCATCAACAGTTAGGTAGTTGAATTCATTCATGTCGACGTTAAACGATTTAAGTAAGTTTGTGAAGCTGTCCCAGTTAGCTATTTATAGTTATATTTTGGTACCTTTTCTTGCGACATGTCTTTTGGTTCAGGCCTTATAGATTTAAAAGTGGTGATAATGGGGATATGATCACTGTTCAGAGTGTCATTTAAGGTCTGCCAGTCACATAGAGGTGCTAGATCTGGAGATGTTAAGGTTAAATCTATTGCACTGGGCTTGTGATTGGGGTTATCGGGAACACGCGTTATTCTCCCGTCATTTAAAAGATATAATGGCGAGTCAACAATGTTCTCAACGAAACGACTGCTAGTAATTAATTGACAGTCTTTATCCCAGAATGGCGAATGAGCATTAAAATCACCAGTAATTATGAACTTGTTATTGTGATCTGATTTTAGGTGTAGCGATCGAAGCCATTCGGTATTTATCTCATTAGGCCCTCGAGGTAAGTATATCGACACTACAGTGAATGTGGTGTCAGTTTTTATTGGGACCCTGACTGCACTGGAATAGGCATCTTGCAAGTCTGGTGGAACAGGACTAGTACATGGGTTATACTTCTCTCCTTCTTTTATGTAAATAGCAACGTTGGTTTTATCTTCTGTGGCTCCTTGATGGGTAATGGGTGGAAAATAGTAGCCACTGAGTTTAGGTAACCTATTCCTCTTCACATTGAGAGACTGCAAAGCCAATACATTATATTTTTCTTCGGCAAGGTGTTGGGTTAGCTGATCAAGACTAGTTGAGATGGATCGACAGTTCCACTGGAAAACTTTAAAAGAAACGTTATTTAACATGGAAATTTAACTCTCTTTAGACCAACTACGAGAAAAATCTCAAGATCTAGATCTAAATCTAATTGTTCACGTTTACAAAGTCAAAATGGATAACAAATTATGTGTAGAGTAGTACACCACGTATACTTTTTTACACAAGTGGTGGTATTACAGTCAGGATGAAGTGGATGCTGAAGATTTATAAGTTCTTGTTTCACCAGTCATATAAGACACTAAATCTATTACTCCAAGGGGCACGGTTGTAGTAGGGTCGCTCCAGAAACGGCTCGTAGTACCGAGGTGGTTGATACCGTGATGGCCTCGCCGCTTTTCCGGGGTTTTCTTCCAAAGCAGACCCCTGATGTGACGGCCGATGTTCCTGGCCAGGACGCTGGCTCCAAGATTGGTAGGGTGCAGGCCGTCACGGAGATGCCAGGAGTCTGGATGCAGGTTGTTATGGCTGATGAGACTGATGTTGGCGTCTTCATTTAGTTCAGACGTAACAAGCGCATTGAAGAGATCTCTCTTGATGTTTTTAATTGAGGATCTGTCACTGGTGCTACTTTACTAATAATCACTTTGAGGCCAGGGTTTTCTTTTGTAATGTTTTTCTGACACACTTTGTAAGATTTTCACTGCATTTAGTAGGAGATGAGTGCTTTAGATCGTTATGCCACAGTGAATGACAAGTGCTTCTTGACCTTGATGTGCAGCGTTGAAGGTTTCCTTCACATCTGTAATTCTGCAAGTTTTGCGTTGGTCAGCTTTGAATCCGTACGAGTCGCCAAGTCGTTTGCCATTTACTTTGTTGATCACCGAGTCTTGCAAGACCAAAACACTAGGGAGGTCAGGTTCGGATTTTTTCTCCTTCTTTCTTCGAATTTGAGCCATGACGTACTGATGAATTTACTTTGACGTATGGTTCTCTGACGTCACTTTGCTGTTCTAGAACTGTTTTTTTCCAGACTATCGTTTTTTTGTTGTTTCTTCGGTTTTGGGTGGTCTTTGTTGGTTGAAAGCCTCTCTTGGGCTGCTCTACGGGTGAAGAAGACAACCCGGAGCTGACGACTTCAGCATAAGAGGTGTAGATATGCTGTTCGGTCTGCGTGCCGACACTAGCCATTGTCGTCTTTTTGTTTTGTGTCAGATCAGGCCGTTGACTTTCATTTTTTTTAATTTTTTACTAGTTTTTCTAATACAGAAATCCGAGTGCATAAACTTTGGATGGTTATTTTGAGATCGGAAATTGCATGTGTCGCTTGCCTGGAATTGTAAGATTGCTCAGATGTATTAGATGAGCACTGATGCCTGGTGGACCTGAAGGCAGTTGAGTTGAAGGCAACGAAGCGCCCTGCTCCCTTCAGCCTTGGTTCACTGCCTTTCTTTAGTGACTTTCTGTGACCGCGGCTGTTGGAGCCCCAAATCAGGGTCGCCAAGGCTGACGATCCCCGAGTCCAGGCTTTCCCTGTGGGACACCCTGGTCATTTTTTAAAAGATTTCACAAATTTTCAGCAGGCCACTTCTTCAGTTGTCACTTGTAGCCGCCATCTTGTGTGTATGTGTATGTGTATGTGTGGTGCGTGAAAGCATGTGTGTGTGTGTGTGTGTGTGTGTGTTTGTGTGTGTGTGTGTGTGTGTGTGTGTGTCCACAAAAAGTCTAAGATTTTTTTAAAGCACCTTTGCCTTTTGTAGGTAGTTATGAATGTGTGTTATGTGTTATTCAACAAGTTCGGTCAAATACTTCCATTACTTCTCAACAAAACTGCTTAAAACTAAATAGTACTTCATGTTTCACTCTTTTGCAAGAGAAGCTCTGTGATTTTGTTCTTATAGAACAGGGAGTACTTTAGAATGAAACGAGAAATGCTCTGTGTGTGTGTGTGTGTGTGTGTTCCACTCGCTCCAGACAAAACTACTGGGCCGATCTTTCTGAAAATTTGTGCGTATATTCCTTTTGGGTCAAGGACGATGCCCGATGTTTTAGTTTACCCGTTATAGCCGTTACTAAGGGCTGTAACGGCCTGTAACGGTTTTTTCTTCTTTATGGAATATCCCAGAAAGTATTTGACCGATCTTTGTGAAACTTAGCGGGTATATTCCTATGGAATACGAATGATGCCTGATGTTTCAGTAACCGTTATTATAGCCGTTATTAACGTTTCTGTGACGGCCCATAGCGGTTGTTCTTCTTTATGGAATATCTCAGAAAGCACTTTGTCGATCTTTCTGAAAATTTGTACTACTTGTAGGTATGTTCATTATGGGTCACAGATGATACCCGATGTTTTAGGCTACCGTTATAGCCGTTACTAATGGCTGTAATGGCCCATAACGGTTTTTTTTATGGAATGTCTCAGAAAGTACTCGGCCGATCTTTCTGAAAATTTGTAGGTATGTTTATTATGGGTCACGGATGATGCCCGATGTTTTAGTTTACCGTTATAGCCGTTACTAACGGCTGTAAAGACCAAGAACAGTTTTTCTTTTTTATGGAATGTCTCAGAAAGTTCTTGGCCGATCTTTCTGAAAATTTGTAGATATGTTCATTATTGATCACGGATGATGCCCGATGTTTTAGTTTACCGTTATAGCCGTTACTAACAGCTATAACGGCCCCTAACGTTTTTTTCTTCTTTATGGAATATCTAAGAAAGTACTTGGCTGATCTTTCTGAAATTTGTAGGTATGTTCATTATGGGTCACGGATGATGCCCGATGTTTTAGTTACCGTTATAGCCGTTACTAACAGCTATAACGGCCCATAACAGTTTTTTTTTTTTAATGGAATATCTTAGAAAGTACATGGCCGATATTTCTGAAAATTTGTAGGTATGTTCATTATGGGTTACAGATGATGCCCGATGTTTAAGTTTACCATTGTAGCCGTTACTAATGGCCCGTAATGGTTTTCTTCTTTATGGAAAATCTCAGAAAGTACTCGCCCGATCTTTCTGAAAAATTTGTAAGTATGTTAATTATAGGTCACAGATGATGGCCGATGTTTACTATAATAGCCATTACTAACAGTTACACCAGCCCAAGATGGTTTTTTTTTTCCTCTTTATGGAATATATCACGCGTATTCAGGGATAACCGGGAGTACGTTTATATGCTTTGCATCTTGTTCTTGTTTGTCGTGAATCAATAGGGGCTCCGCGTTTTGCGGCAAGTGCAAGTATTGTGGTGGCATGGTATGTCTGGTGCTGTTCCTTGGTGTTTTGTCTTTGCAGGTGTTTTGTTGTTGTTGTTTGCGAGTGATTTGGTTGTGATGGCTCAAAAGTTTTCTTTTAATGTTATTTCAGTTGTTGTTCCTGCTTCTTTGTTTTCATTTGATTGTAGTGAATCAATAAGGGCTCAGCGTTCGACAGTAAGTAGAAGTGCCATGTTGTTAGTTGCTGTTGCTTGTCGTTTTACAATAAGTTGAAGTGTTGTGCTGGTATAATGTGTTTGTTGCTGTTGTTTGTCGTTTGACAGTAAGTAGAAGTGTTGTGTTGGTGTAATGTGTTGTTGGTATAATGTGTTTGTTGCTGTTGTTTGTCGTTTGACAGTAAGTAGAAGTGTTGTGTTGGTGTAATGTGTGTTGGTATAATGTGTTTGTTGCTGTTGTTTGTCGTTTGACAGTAAGTAGAAGTGTGGTGTTGGTATAATGTGTTTGTTGCTGTTGTTTGTCGTTTGACAGTAAGTAGAAGTGTGGTGTTGGTATAATGTGTTTTGTTGCTGTTGTTTGTCATTTTACAGTAAGTAGATGTGTGGTGTTGGTATAATGTGTTTGTTGCTGTTGTTTGTCATTTTACAATAAGTAGATGTGTGGTGTTGGTATAATGTGTTTGTTGTTGTTGTTTGTCATTTTACAGTAAGTAGATGTGTGGTGTTGGTATAATGTGTTTGTTGTTGTTGTTGTTTGTCGTTTTGTGTCCTTGCAGCTGCCTTTGTTGTTGTTGGCCAGTGTTTTGGTGGTGATGGGTCATTTTTTTTTTTTCCAGAATCTCATTTCAGTTGTCCCTGCTCTGTAGTTTTCATTTGATTGTCGCGAATCAATAAAGGCTCAGCGTTTACGGTAAGTACAAGTATGGTGGTGTTTACGGTAATGCAAGTGTGATAGTGTTTTACGGTAAGCCCAAGTGTGGTGGCGTTTTCGGTAAGCACAAGTGTGGTGGTGTTTACGGTAAGTACAAGTCTGGTGTGTTTTTACGGTAAGTACAAGTGTAGTGTTGTTTACAGTAAGTACACGTCTGGTGGTGTTTACGGTAAGTACAAGTGTAGTGTTGTTTACGGTAAGCACAAGTGTGCTGGCGTTTATGGTAAGAACAAGTGTGGTGGTGTTTACGGTAAGTACAAGTGTGGTGGGTGTTTACGGTAAGTACAAGTGTGGTGGTGTTTACGGTAAGTACAAGTGTGGTGGTGTTTACGGTAAGCACAAGTGTGCTGGCGTTTATGGTAAGTACAAGTGTGGTGGTGTTTACGGTAAGTACAAGTGTGGTGGTGTTTACGGTAAGCACAAGTATGGTGGTGTTAACAGTAAGCACAAGTGTGGTGGTGTTTACGGTAGCACAAGTGTGGTGGTGTTTACGGTAAGCACAAGTGTGGTGGTGTTTACGGTAAGCACAAGTGTGGTGGTGTTTACGGTAAGCACAAGTGTGGTGGTGTTTACGGTAAGCACAAGTGTGGTGGTGTTTACAGTAAGTACAAGTGTGGTGATGGTAGTAGAATATGTCCATTGCTGCTCTTTGTTACTTTGTGTCTTTGCAGTTATTTCGTTTACGAGTGCTTTTGTGGTGATGAATCATGTTTTTGTTGTTGTTGTTGTTGTTGTTGTTGTTGTTTTAATTTCATTTCAGATGTTGTTCCTGCTTCTTTGTTTTAATTTGTATGTTCTTAATTTGCCGCAAGTCAGTAAGGGCTCAGCTTTTAACCTTCCCAAATCCCACCGACGAAACATCATCTTTCCTGTTTAAAAAAAAAAAAAAAGATGAACAGACCTTCCATCTATTCTGCAGCGCATTGTGTAAACGTCTCTCTCTTTTTTTTTTTCTTCGCAGTTCGAAGGCTGCAGCAAGGCTTACTCCCGTCTGGAGAACCTGAAGACCCATCTGCGGTCGCACACGGGGGAGAAACCCTACCTTTGTGAGTTTCCCGGCTGCACCAAAGCCTTCAGTAATGCTTCCGACAGGGCCAAACACCAGAACCGTACACACTCCAACGCTGTGAGTGTCATGACAGAGACTATGAGCTTGTGATACGATTAGTTTTCTGTGATTTTTTTTTTTTTTTTGCTTTGGATTGCTTATGGTGACTTTCTTTCCAATGGTTTGAATTTGGGTGTGTGTTCGAAAGTTGGTGGGGTTTTTTATTTTCAAATTCATGGCGATATTTTTTTACTCTCTTTTTTTTTCATGATTTATTTTGCTTCTTTTTTTTTCTCTCTCTTCTTCCTCGATTGTGTGTGTGTGTGTTGTTGTTGCTTTATAGTTGTTCACACTTGGTGATATTAGATGTGTGTGTGTGTGTGTGCGCGCGCGCGCGCGCCGCGCGCGCGCGTGCGTGCGTGCGTGCGTGCGTGCGTGTGTGTGTGTGTGTGTGTGTGTGTGTGTGTGTGTGAGAGAGAGAGAGAGAGAGAGGTATTCATATTTTTTTAATGGATTTTTTTCCAAACAAGGGTCATTTTTGCTACGTTTCAGTCTGAAGTTCTACAATAAGTGACCCATATTCAAGACATAGGTCTAGCCAAAGGACCTACAATACCTCGTGCAGACATTTTTTACGCTTCTTTTTCTTTTCTTTTCTGGTGTGTGTGTGTGTGTGTGTGTGTGTGTGTGTGTGTGTGTTTTCTTCTTTTTTTTGTTGCACTAGATTTAGCCATGTTGTAAATGCATCCCCTAAGTCATTGAAAAGACTTCTTTGTCCATTTGTTTTAACTTGAACAGACTTTACCTATTCTATAGCTGAACTTGAACTTGCGTTTCATAACAGTACCCTCAGGTGCAAAAATTTTGTGCAATGAGGAGAGAAGTCCTGTTTGCTCTGTCTGGGATTCGAACTAGGACTCTTTCTTCTTCCGGCAGGCTATCGTTTCGCCAGTTTCACTTTTATTATGACCCTGCCTGCGACACAAGAGTTTTAACAGGGCTCTGCCGTTCCGCAAGTGCCAAGACAGGTCTACAGGAATGACGTATGGTGATAACGTCAGTGCCAAGATAGGCCTATAGGAATGACGTATGATGATAACATCAGTGCCAAGACAGGTCTACAGGAATGACGTATGATAACGTCAGTGCCAAGACAGGCCTATAGGAATGACGTATGATGACGTCAGTGCCAAGACAGGCCTATAGGAATGACGTATGATAACGTCAGTGCCAAGACAGGCCTATAGGAATGACGTGTGATGATAACGTCAGTGCCAAGACAGGCCTAGAGGAATGACGTATGATGATAAAGTCTGTGGCGATTTTGAGAGTTCGTATGCACGATAATAAATTGACGACAGTTGATCAATGGGGATGAATTTCAAACTGAAAAATATTACAGATCCAATCGATGGTCCGTAAACTCTGTGTGCGTTTGTATATGAGCTGAATGACCGCGGAGAGATGGAGGAATGCACAGGGAGGTTTCTATATATCTTCATCTGTTGTTGATGCTTAGCGCATGTATGTGTGTGTGTGTGTGTGTGTGTGTGTGTGTGTGTGTGTGTGTATGTGTGTGTGTGTGTGTGTGTGTGTGTGAGAGAGAGAGAGAGAGAGAGAGAGAGGGGGGGGAGAGAGAGAGAGAGGGAGGGAAGAATACACGCTGAGACAGAGAGAGGGGAAAAGAAGCGGGGAAGAGAGAGAGAGAGAGACAGACAGACAGACAGACAGAGACAGAGAGAGAGAGAGAATATGTGTGCGCACATGCGTGCTGCGTTATTGCCTTCGAGGACGAAGGCCTATGTGGTGCACACCTGTTCACCCCCATGCATGCCCTGTGATGTCGTCTCTGCTTCACCTCAACCCTGTGTCGGTGACTGGGCAGAAACCCTACGCCTGCAAGGCGTCCGGCTGTACCAAGCGGTACACGGACCCCAGCTCGCTGCGCAAACACGTGAAGACCGTGCATGGCCCAGAGTTCTACGCCAACAAGAAGCACAAAGGACACTGCTGCAAGAAAGAGGACCCGGATCAGGTACGATGTGTCTGTGGTGCGAATGCACCGAGTCAGGAAGATCATGAAACTCGTTAACCGGAAAGCTGTTCAAATCTTAAATCAATGTGAGCCAACCGCCCAGAGGAACGTGGACAAACGAGTCACAAGACAAAACACAACGCGTTTCGACCTCGTAGGTCTTCTTCAGGTGAGACACAAACGAATAGCAAATACGCTTCGCTTTGATCGCTTCAGTTCGCTTCAGAGTTCAGCGCAAGGAAGAAGGCGATCTGAAGCGATCAAGGCTAAGTGTATTTTCATTACTTTATTCGTATGTGTCTCACCTGAAGACGACCTAAGAGGTCGAAACGCGTTGAGTTTTGTTTTGTGACTCGTTTGCCCACGTTTCTCTGGGCGGTTCGCTAACATTTATTTAAGATTTGTTTAGATTTCCGCCTGCCGTCGTCTCACTTTGCAACGGAAAGCTTTTGGCGCTAACTGTTCCTGCTATTAGAAGTGAAGTTGTAGCGTATGTATGTACTAGTCATGTTCATGGTTCTGTGTGTCTGCACCTGCAGGACCATGACGGTAGAGAGGAGGAGGGGAGCAGGAGGATGGAGGAGTATGTGGCAACGACAGCGCTACAGAGTGGGGTCCCCTCTGAGCGGAGACGTTCGCAGGTGTGTGTTTACCTTGCTCTTTATTTTTATTTTTTTTCTCTTTGTTCTGTTCCGTTGGTCTTCCTGCCTGGTCGTCCTACTTTGTTGTGTGAAATCCGTCCTTCCATGTTCATTTGTTTTGTGCTGGCCATCAACAGAGAGAATGAATACGAATTTAAAGACACTTAAGCTGTGCCAGACAAAGAGAAAAAATACTGTGAGGTAGATGATATGATTATCAGATTTAGTATTTGTGTGTTGTCTTCTACAATTTGCTACAAGAGGACGATACAAACTGTGTTGGAATACTTCCAATGGAAAACTCTTTGAAAAAAAAAAACACAACGAAATGTAACCTTAAACTCGCTCGAAACAGTTTGCAAATAAAGCTCTTTCTATCTGTAACCCTGGCACTATGAGTTATTAAGTTGAAAGTGTGTGTGTGTGTGTGTGTGTGTGTGTTGGGGGGTGGGGGGGGTCTTAAGACAATCAGACACACTTCCTTATGAAAGGTCATAAACTGGCTGTTGGTGTTCATAGCCAATCCAGCCACAGACATCTTGGATTGAACCATGGTGGACACCCTTTTACCATGGAACGAAGATGAAAATCAATGGCTCTTTTTTTTCCCAAGTAGACATGGCAAACGACCAAAAACGGATAGTGGAAAATAAAGAGGCTCATGCATCCATCACGTACATTTGATGCAGCTGCTACTCGCATGTTTGGAATTATCGGAAGTAGGGGGTGTGATTCCGAAAGATTGGCTGTGTGTGTGTGTGTGTGTGTGTGTGTGTGTGTGTGTGTGTGTGTGTGTGTGTGTGTGTGTGTTGAACTATAGCCTTCGCTACAGCATGTCAGCGACTCTGAGACAGAAAAGAAAAATTGAGAGAGAGAGAGAGAGAGAGAGAGAGAGAGAGAGAGAGAGAGAGAGATTCCACAATCTCTACTTTGACCGTTGACATGACCATGCCGTGACCAGGACACGGTGGGGTCAGGGGTGCAGTCACAGCCCCCTCCCCCCAGAGCAGCCCGGAGGTCAACGTGACCTGTGGCCTTCAGGCAGACATGGTGGACGAGCAGGTGGGCTCCACTCTGGCCCTGCTGACCAACTCGGTGGAGGAGGAGGTGGACATCCCGGAACCGGACGAAGCTGACGTGAGTTGGACGAACATTGTACGGAGGGAGGGCAATGAAGAAAAGAGGTGTGTGCGTGTTTGTGTGTGTGTGTGAAAGGACGGAGAGTGTATCTGGATCGGGGTTAGTATGTGGAGAGGGATGGACAAGCAGGGGGTGCATTGCGGAAAGACTGTGTGTGTGTGTGTGTGTGTGTGTGTGTGTGTGTGTGTGTGTGTGTGTGTGTGTGTGTGTGTGTATAAAGAGAGAGAGAAAAATATGACTGCTGATCGAAATACCGAGCAGTACATTTAAAGTAAACCTTTTTAACCTTTGATTACTCTTTATTTTCGTCCACATATATTCCGGGTTTTTTTTCAGTTTATTGCACGTTCAAGCAAGTTGCATTTTGTATATCATTCGTTTCATCTCTTCAATTTTTTTTTTTTTTAATAAAACCAGTGTTCAAGTGAACCGTCTCCTACGATGTGCATTTTGCATCCTGACTATCTGGAATACCTGTGCAGATACCTGGCGGGTCCACGGCCATGCTGACTCGGCGCCAGCATCTGACCACGGGACAGGTGCTGCAGAACAGGATGAAGGGCCGGCTGCACGCCAAGGCCACCTCCCCTTCCCCCCTCATACCTCACGCGCCCTCTATGCATAGTCCAGGTCAGTCCTCCACAGTTTGTTTGTTTGTTTGTTTTTGGATGGTAATGATGGTGGTTCGAGGATAGGGAGTGCCAATATGATGTGCTTTCTCAGGTCCATGGTACGAGGTCGTGCATCGATTATATCACCAACTGGATGCTCTTGCAACTTTGAGGTGGAATTTGTATATAACAAATACACGTCCTGTAGTTCTCAGTTTTTAGCAGCTGCTGCTTGTTCCTTTTCGATTTTCGCTCTGCAGTATCCACCAGGGTTCGCTAGCCTCCCATGACGAAATCACGCACAGTTATCTCCCTTCTGGATGATCGTGATAGAGTAGAGTGCTTTTAGTCGTTTCCTTTTTACTAGTCTACCACGTCCACCCCCCCCCCACCCCCCCTACATTTTTTAAAAATATATATACCAAATCAGTTTGTAGTTTACTTTTTTCTTATCTTTAACTGGAACACGTTGCCAAGACTCATAGATGATGCCAATAACTGATTTGTTTCATTACATCGTCTTGGCGCCAAGAACCGTCTTCCTTAAAACAGAACACCCGTTTTTCCCAAGAGCTGGACTTCTCTCTTTACCATCAGTGCTTTGTGAAGTTGACCACTGTTGTGAACTTCTATTAATTTCCGTTCAACAGTCGTGTGGGGTAGTTACTGATTTTCTGAAGCTCAAGACGAAAAGGTAGAAAACGGACATTTGTTGACGAACATGTTACTTCAAGTCCCAAACTCGTTTTAAACAGTATCTTGCATACTTAACTTTGAACCCAGCTGTCTCTTACCCTATCATCAAAGGACACGTAGATGCGCATGTCTGGAAGATGATTTCCGGACAACCAATCAACAGGGCACCGAGTAATCGCCACTCATCAACATAGCACCGAGTTATCGCCGCTCATCAACATAGCACCGAATTATCGCCACTCATCCACATAGCACCGAGTTATCGCCACTTATCAACATAGCACCGAGTTATCGCCACTCATCAACATAGCACCGAGTTATCGCCACTCATCAACAAAGCACCGAGTTATCGCCACTCATCAACAAAGCACCGAGTTATCGCCACTCATCAACAAAGCACCGAGTTATCGCCACTCATCAACAAAGCACCGAGTTATCGCCACTATTACAACCAGTGCACGTTACTTTCATCCCCCAGTACTCCGCCGTTTGGAAACCTCGTTTTTCTTTCTTTTCCCAGCTTGCTCAGTGTTCAGCGTTGTGTTCCCATACCCAGACTGGTCCCCGTTCAACCTTGTGTTTGTGTTCCTGTCTGGGATCACCGCTCACCGTTAGCATTCTGTTGCCATTGATGCCGCTAGGCATCATTTTTTATTTCCGTGTCTTGGTCATCGTTCAACGTTTTGTTTCTGTTTCCCTACTGGGGACATTCTTAGCGTTTTGTTTCTGTTCCCAACTAAGTTGGTGATGATTCTCCATTTTGTTTCAAGTCCTCGTGATGTTTCTCTGTATTGTCCCCCCCCCCCCCCCCCCCCCCCCCCCCCCGCATCCATTTTCATTTGTGTTCCCAGTGTAGTCAGTGCCATCCATGTTGAGTTTCTTTACTATATTAGCTTTCCAGTTCAGTATTTCATTTCCATTTTGCGGCTTTGTTTTTTGTTCCAATTCCCCGTTTTGCCCCATTCCCAACCCCCGACCCTCTCCGCCCCCACCCTCGCCCCGCTCATTCCCCCCCCCCCCCCCCCCCCCCCCCCCCCCCCCCGCCAACCCACACACCTATTTGTTTCTGAACTGCGCTTTGTTTCTTTCTCTGCTGCCCATCCCATTTTGTACATACAATTATATCATGGTACATACAGGGAGGGGACCGGAATGGGCCAGTCCTCGTTCACAGAGATCAGCAGGAAAGGGGTGACTCCAGGCAAAGGACACAGTCCTTCCACTAAACGAAATCCAGATTTAGGAGGTGAGTGAATCTGTGTTCGGCTTGGTTTTAGTTTCCTTGACATGTTGCGTGGATTAAGTGGTGAAAGGGAGGGTGGGAGGTGGGGGGAAGGGAATATCATCTTGGCTTTACTCTGCGCAAAGGTGTAGAACTGAAGTGCGGAGTGTTATTACATGGTTATCTCCCTTGAATATCATCTCGGCGTTACTCTGCGCAAAGATGTTAGTACTGAAGTGCAGAATGTATTACATGGTTATTTCCCTTGACTATCATCTCGGCGTTACTCTGCGCAAAGGTGTAGTACTGAAGTGCAGAATGTATTACATTGTTATCTCCCATGTCTGAAGGATAATTCTGTAGGGCAGATTTTGGGGGCTATAAACACGATTACAGGGCTTACAGCTTCTAAAAGTTATGAGTTCTTTTAGGTTTCCGTTTACGAAAGGAAATACACGCACAAATTGAGACACGGTATCTTCATTTGTGCATGGAACAGCTTTGAACATGCAGGATGCCGTTTTTTCGTTGCATTCATTTTCGTTACAGTTACAGCCGATTTGGAGCTGCTGCACGAGGGATGTGCATCTTTCAAAAACTTACTTCCTTTCCTTGTCATGCGAATGAACCAAGACAATTTGGAACTGCCCGTTGTGGCGCATTATCAGAACCTGTAACAATTCTCCAGTGTGCATTAATGAAGTAGAATCTTCTTTGGGCGTGCGTGGGCTCGCGAGCTTATGCACGTATGTCTGTGTTTGTGGTAGCAAGTGAGAGGATGATGGTTTTCAATTTTTGTTTATGTTCTTGCGTGAGATCTTTTTTTTTTTTTTTTTTTTTTTTTATCAATCAAAAGACAAGCCATTGTCCGATGTCAAATGGACATAGTTTAGCGATTGTCTGCCATCAGGTCGCGACCAGACCCACCTCATCATGCCGGGGAGTCGTCGGAACAGCACGACCAGCACGCTGAGCTCTTACATGAGCAGTATGAGGTCCGACACCAGCCCCTTCCCCCGGTGGGCAGCAAGATGTCCTCCCGACGATCCTCCGAAGCTTCCCAGGTGAGACAGAGAGAAACATAGAGCCTGTGAATGAGCCCGGGGAGGCAAGGGTTGATTTTGCCATTCGCTCATCGCTCGTCAAAAACCTGGAATCTCTCCTACACGGAATCGGCGATCAAGTGGTGATGATAAGATTGCCCCTTAAAGGAAAGACAGTAAGGCTCTTCTGCAAATGTGCCCCCAGTATCAGTCAGCCAAGAACAGGAAGAATTGATTACCCAGAGCCTCACAAGCCTGATACATAGAGGAAACGATACGCTCCCCTCCTGAGGGACTTAAGAGGCTGCGCTGGCAGAGATTTCCAGTCTTGGCCGAGTGTCACCGGATCCTCTGGCATAGGACAGGAGAACTCAAATGGACAGTTGTTCCTTATATTTGCGTCGAACATGGTCTGACCATTATCAATATCTTGTGCCGGAAGCTCCTGACGTCCACAAGCCCCCTGAATGCACGCAACTCCAAACACTGGCACCTGATAGACTACCTAACTACTAGGGGCTCTGATATCCAAGATGCAGCTTACGAATCACGAGGGCAGCAAAGGGAACTGACAGCTGAACTGACTGTCTGCTGCTGAGATCCACGCTGTTCTTTTTCTATTGCAAGCAGACACATACGTCAAAATGATAGCATCAAGAAAATGTTGCATGTACAAAAACTTTATGATCCGCGAACAAAAGAAACCTTTGCGACGACCCTGAGGGATCAGATTAAGACCTTACCATAGAAATCCTGGGCTAACTACCAAATTGCAGTTTATCACTCAGTCAAACTCATGCTAAGACAGAGCGGAAACATAGGATTGATTTGACAGCAACAATAAAGAGACCACCTGTCTACTGAACACAGAAGCAGGAAGCTGACACCAGTTGGCTGGACGACAAGGGTCCGTCTGCTAAGCACTACCGTATCGTGAAATTTGATAGCAAGTCCAAACTGAGCAGCTGCAGATGAAGCATAAGAGGTGGAAGCCAAAAGCTTAGGAACTCCAAATGTACGCAGATGAGCACAACTCAAAGATATTCTTCGTTGTCCTGCAGGATATGTGTGACTCCTCCAATACAGTGGCCCAAGTTCTGTCAGCCTACAGCAACCTCCTCCCAGAGAAGAGCTGAGCATACCGTCCTGTGTTGATCAGTAAGCAGTTCAAGACATGCCTCAGTGCCCGGTCCTGGCAATTCTCTATAACTCAAGTTTAAACACCGGGCTCGAAAGGATTAATCTTTAATATCCTCGAAGAGGCAGGAGAGGCCGTGTGTGCGATAAGATTCAGATTCAGATTCAGAAAACTTTATTATCTCTCGTTACAAGAAAAATTACATTTGTGACCGCTGCCCTAAAAGTTAAGACATACATATTTATAGTTACAAACGTGACACTGAAAATTAAAATTACTTTCAAACAATAAACTTTCAAACATAACAATAGAGGCATCTCGCTGTTGAACATTGCTGGAAAGATCGTGGCTCGTATTATGTTCAACCACATCATGTTTAACCTGCTGGGTGGTGTAGTGTGTGAGAGCCAGTTCAAGATATGATCGAAACATTTTTGCAATCCGGCAAATCCAAGAAAAGAGCAGGGAACAAAACCGGAATCTCAGCTCCTTGTTGACCTTACGATGGCTTTTGACACTGTTAGTCACGTGAGCCTATGGGCGATCCTGCCCATGCTTAGCTGCCAGTCAAAGGATGTCCACATCACTGGATCGTCTGTGTGGCGGTATGATGGCCATGAGTGTAGAAAATCGTTCTGTGTCTGCCCTTTTCCAGTCTTCGGTGGTGTAAAACAAGGATGTGTGTTACTATATCCACGCTATTCAGCCTCATGTTTGCTACCATGATGTTTCTCGACTGATGCATGGATCATTGTGCTATACAGAAGTAATGGTCATTTCTTCGGCGTTAGGCATCTGAAGGCAATTGCCAAAATCCTCGAGGCCCTGGTGAACATTTTCATGTTCACAGACGACTGTGCTATTGCAGTGTGTGATGAACCTGACCTGCAAGTATTTACCAATTGCTAGAAAACCAGCAGCCAGGACCCACGGACTGACCATCAGCCTGTGGAAGACAAAGATGATGCTAAACCTGTACCAGACCTGGATCCTCCAGAACTAGAACTGAAATCGATGGAACAAATCTAACAGCGTGGAGAGCTTCAACTACTTGAGGAGTACCTTGACCTCAGCTTGCAACTGCGAGAGTGCTTCTATCCGCTGGCTACGAAGCGAGTTCAGGGTGTCCATGGCATAAACAGGTACACCAACCTGCCTACAAGTCTACCAGTAAGTCATAACGTCATGCTCCTTGGCTGTGAAACATGGAGCTGCATAGGAAAGATACTGAAAAAAAAAAATCCAGTCAGTTCAATCTCTACTGCCTGCAAAAGATCATGGTTATCCCCGGGTTTAAATTACAGAGGAACTTTCTACTGCAGACTTTCGTGGTATCGAAACATCGAGGTATTTACCATGAAGGCTCTGCTCCGATGGTTGGACTTGTGATCAGACAAGTGACTTCCGATGCCTGTGTTCTTCGTGGAGCTGGCAGCTGGCAAAAGAAACACTGGTCAGCAACACAAACGCTTCAAAGACTAACTTAAAGTATCCCCAGGAGCCCGTGGTATCCCTTAAGCTGGATGAGAGACCCTTGTCACTAATCGCAGTGCCCGCGGACTTGCTGTCTGCAAGGGAGTACA